>BQNB010013302.1:5113-75846 GCA_026074375.1 Tanacetum coccineum | reverse complement strand
GTTAGCTATCTTGTATAGCCTGCTAAGTTTTATGGGTAACTCCTAACTAGTAGGCTGTAGGGATCTTGTATCATCATTTAACTATTTTGTATAACATTCTAAGTATTATGGGTAACTCCCAGCTAGCATGGCTTTAGGACCGTATTTTCATTTTGTATCCCACCTGTACTGGTCATTTGTAACCAAAAGCTATCATGTAAGATTATCGATATTGTTATGTATGAATGTCGATTTATTTATGTCATTGTTGATATCACTTCGGTTGTATATTTTATTGTGTGTTGTGATCTCATTTTATTTACTATGCATATGTCATGTCGCATTTATGATTGTATGAAATCTAACGTGTATTATATTTTCTTGTGATTTTGAAGAAAATGCCGCCAAAGAAAACCACCACCACACCTATGACTGATGCCGCCATTAAGGCACTAATAGGTCAAGGCGTTGTTGATGCTTTGTCTGAGTATGAAGCCAAGCAAAGCAGTGGAAATGGCGATGATAGCCATGATTCTAGAAGTGGCAGAAGGACAAAGCGGGCTACTCGTGAGTGCACCTATAATGACTTCCTAAAACGCCAACCCCTTAACTTCAAGGGTACTGAGGGAGTCGTCGGGTTGACTCAATGGTTTGAGAAAATAGATTCTGTATTCCATATAAGCAACTGCACCATCGCGTGCCAAATCAAGTTTGCTACATGTACTCTTCTGGGAAATGCTCTAACGTGGTGGAATTCCCACATCAAGACTGTTGGCCATGATGCTGCATATGAAATGCCATGAAAAATACTAAAGAAGATGATAATTGACAAGTATTGCCCACGAAGTGAAATCAAGAAGTTGGAAATTGAAATCTGGAACTTGAAGTTCAAGGGAACTAATGTTGTGAGCTATACACAACGTTTCCAAGAGTTGGCACTGATGTGTGGGAGAATGTTTTCTGAAGAATCTGATGTGGTTGAGAAGTATTTCAGTGGACTTCCCAAGATGATCCAGGGTAGTGTGATGGCATCTAAGCCAAAAACAATGCAAGATGCAATTGAGTTTGCTACTGAACTGATGGATCAAAAGATCCGTACTTTTGCTGACCGTCAAGCCAAAAACAAAAGAAAGCTTGATGACAACTCAAGGAACAATTAGCAGTGTTTTGATACCCGGTTTAACCCGGCCGGGTCAACTGGTTGAACCAGTTCCGGTCGAAAAATGAGTCAAATTAAACTGGGTTTCATATTTTTGAAACCCGGTTAGACCTGCCAGGTTTGCGGTGACCCGGGTCAACCCAGTTCTCGTGACCCAACCGGGTTTTTGTTTTTTCATATTTTTTACAAATAAAGTAAGGTTTTTATATATATATTTGCGATGTAATTTTATTTGTTACATGTTATATTTGTTAGTAAATTGTTTTTAGGCTCAATACAAGGTATATTCATGATTTATATATTTACATTTTTTTGTATCATTGCAAATCTTATTAATTTTAATTTTTTTAAACCGGGTTGACCTGGTGATCGAACCGGTAACCCGGTGACTCGACCGGGTCGATTAGAGACCCGATTTTTAAAACATTGATAATCAGGCTCAACAACCGCCTTTTAAAAGGCAAAATGTGGCAAGGGCCTACACTACTGGGCCTGGTGAGAAGAAAGAGTATGGAGGATCTCTAACTCTGTGCACAAAATGCAACTACCATAACAATGGACAGTGTGCTCCCAAGTGTAACAACTGCAAGAAGGTTGGCCATCTGGCCCGTGACTGTAGAAGTCTAACTGCTATTGCTAACTACCAGAGAGCCCCCGAGGCGATTCATAGGGTTGATACTTTCTTTGAGTGTGGATTTTAGGGGAATTACAAAAAGGATTGCCCAAAACTAAAGAATAACAATAGTGGAAACCAAGCTGGGAACTGTAGAGCAGCAACAAGGACTTATGCAGTGGGAAATGCAGGGAAAAACCCAGACGCCAATGTCATTACGGGTACGTTCCTCCTAAAAAACCGCCATGCTTCTATTTTATTTGACACTGGTGCCGATAGAAGTTTTGTGTCTACTACATTTAATTCTCTAATTGATATCGTTCCAACTGCACTAAACCATGATTATGATGTCGAACTAGCCGACAGAAAAATAATTAGAGTTAATACTATCATACGGGGTTGCCCTTTAAACTTCTTAAATCATCCATTCAACATCGACTTAATGCCCCTAGAGCTTGGTAGTTTTTATGTCATAATTGGCATGGATTGGTTATCGAGGTATCATGCCATAATCGTCTGTGATGAGAAGATCATTCATGTTCCATTTGGAAATGAAACGTTAGTTATTCGTGGTGATAGGAGCAACAATGGACATGTGTCTCGATTAAACATCATCTCACGCACCTAAACTCAAAAGTACTTGCTAAAAGGATGCCATGTCTTTTTGGCACATGTTACCGCAAAGAAGGCTGAAGACAAGTCAGAGGGGAAGCGAATTGAAGATGTACATATTGTTCAAGATTTCCCCGAAGTATTTCCTGAGGACTTGCCGAGTATTCCACCAATCCGACAAGTGGATTTCAAATCTATTTAATACCTGGAGATGCACCTATAACACGGGCGCCTTAGCGATTAGCTTCGTTCGAGATGAAAGAGTTGTCAGATCAACTAAAGAAACTTTCCCGACAAAGCCTTTATAAGACCTAGTTCCGTCACTTGGGGACTCCGGTCTTGTTTTTGTCAAGAAGAAGTATGAGATCATTCTGGGATGTGCAAACGATTACCGAGACTAAATAAGCTAACGTGAAGAAACCGGTTATCCGATAACTAAGAATTTAGATTTTTTCGATCAACTTCAAGGGTCGAGTGTCTACTCGAAGATCAACATGAGATCGGGTTATCATCAACTGAGAGTTCGTAAAGAAGACATCTTGAAGACAACATTCAGAACTCGTTATAGCCATTATAAATTTCAAGTTATGTTGTTTGGTTTGATTTATGCACCGGCTGTATTTATAGATCTCATGAATCGGGTATGCAAACCATACTTGGACAAGTTTGTGATTGTCTTTATTGATGACATTCTGATCTACTCAAAGAGCAAGCAAGAACTTGAAGAGCGCCTTAAGTTAATCTTAAAGTTGCTTAAAAAGGAGGAGTTGTATGCCAAATTTTCTAAGTATGAATTTTGGATTCCCAAAGTACAGTTCCTCGATCACGTGATTGATAGTCAGGGTATTTACGTGGATCCCGCCAAGATCGAGTCAATTAAAGATTGGGCATCTCCTAAGACTCCAACAGAGATTAGTCAATTTTTAGGTCTTGCCGGTTACTATTGAAGGTTCATTGAAAGATTTTCAAAGATCACCAAATCAATGACCAAGCTAACCCAGAAGAAGGTCAAGTTTGATTGGGGTGACAAATAAGAAGCAACTTTCCAGTTATTGAAGGAGAAACTGTGTAGCGCACCTATCTTGGCTTTACCTGAAGGAGCTGAGAACTTCATTGTTTATTGTGATTATTCACATAAGGGATTAGGTGCTGTCTTAATGCAAAATGAGAAGGTGATTACTTATGCATCACAACAACTGAAAATTCATGAGAAGAATTATACAACTCATGACATGGAGTTAGGAGCAGTAGTGTTCGCTCTAAAGATTTGGAGGCACTATCTGTACAGAACAAAGTGTACCGTTTTCACTGATCACAAAAGTCTACAACACATTCTTGATCAGAAGGAGTTGAACATGAGACAACGTCGTTGGTTAGAATTGCTCAGTGATTACGATTTTGAAATTCGTTATCACCCGGGAAAAGCAAATGTTGTGGCTGATGCTCTAAGCAGAAAAGAACGAATTAAGCCATTATGGGTTCGAGCCTTAGTTATGACTATTGGTTTAGATATTTCCAAGCAGATTTTAAACGCTCAGATCAAAGCTATGAAACCAGAAAACTTTGAGGCTGAAGATGTGGGAGGTATGATCAAGAAAGGGAAGTTAAATCATCCCAAGCAAGAGAGGTTGGAATCGCTTGTTGACGAAACATTGTGTTTGAGAAACAGAAGTTGGTTGCCGTGCTATGGTGATCTAAGGACTTTGGTTATGCATGAGTCCCATAAGTTAAAATATTCTGTTCATCCGGGTTTTGACAAGATGTATCAAGACATAAAGAAATTGTATTGGTGGACCAACATGAAAGCCGATATTGCCACCTATGTTAGAAAGTGTTTGGCGTGCTTAAAGGTCAAAGCTGAACATAACAACCAAAAACCATTGATTTGTTGGAGTGTGCAACCTGAGCTCTTATACCCCCCCCCCCCCCCCCCCCCCCCCCCCCACCCACCACTCCCTTTTTTACACACCCCCCCCCCCCCCCCAAAAACCTGGAAGTAGGACAATATCACATGGATTATTGTTCATAAGCTCCAAGGACGTCAAGTGTTATGATTACTCATATTGGGTGATTGTAGAGTTTACTTAAGTCGACAACTTTTTTTACCGGTGTGGGAGGAATATTGACTCTCATGGACAAATTGACAAACTGATACCTTAAAAGAAGTGGTCACAAGACATGGAATACCAGTCTCGATCATTTGTGACCGTGACGGTAGATTTAAGTCAAATTTCTAAAGGTCGTTCCAAAAGGATTTGGGTACTCGTTTGGATATGAGTACTGCTTACCATTCGCAGACTGATGGTCAAAGCGAAAGAACCATTCAGACACTAGAAGATATGTTACGCGCTTGCGTGATAGACTTTGGGAATGGTTAGGATAGACACTCTACGCTAATGGAATATTATACAACATAGTTATCATCAATAGCATTTAAAGATGCACCATTTGCGCTTTATGGTCGTAAGTGTCGTTCACCTGTTTGCTGGGCCGAGGTCAGAGATGTTGAGCTCACCGGTCCAGAAATTATTCACGAGACAACCGAAAAGATCATTCAAATCAAAAGCAAAATCCAAGCCACTCGTGATTGCCAGAAGAGTTAGGCCAATGTGAGGCATAAGCCTTTAGAATTTCAAGTTAGTGACAAGGTCATGTTAAAGGTATCACCTTGGAAAAGGGTTATCCGTTTTGGCAAACGGGGGAAGTTAAACCTGAGGTATATTGGCCCTTTCAATGTGTTAGCAAAAGTGGGAACCGTTGCTTATAGGCTCGAACTTCCTCAGCAACTAAGCAGGGTTCATAGCACGTTTCACGTATCTAATTTAAAGAAGTGTTTATCCGACGAGCCGTTGGCAATTCCGTTGGATGAAATACATATTGATGACAAGCTTCACTTCGTTGAAGAACTAGTAGAGATCATGGATCGTGAAGTCAAACGGTTGAAGCAAAGCCGTATTCCCATTATCAAAGTTCGATGGAACTCTAGGAGAGTTCCTGAGTTTACATGGGAATGTGAAGAACAATTTCGAAAGAAGTATCCGCATCTCTTCACAAAAACCAAACCCTCGACAAGTGCCGCATCTTGAGCCTTGCAGACAAGGCACCTTTAGCGGGGGAAGACTATAACAATCCATTATTTTAGGTCATTTTACGACTTCATACTTTCCTTTATTTATTTTTAGGCTTTTGTGCGTTTACTTTTAATTTTCATCATATCGTTAAATCGCGTAAACTAAAAATCATCATTCATCGTAAACAGACATCAAACAAATAAAATTAATGTCAAACAAGTTTTATATGATTAATGCGAAGATAATTATTAACTTTTCCTATTTTATTTTTATTTGTTACGTAAAACGCCTACGTTTCACAATAAATTACATTCATGAATACACGAAAGCACCAATACCTATCTATACTTCAACAAATATCCACTTTTATTAAACCCAAGGTACCACAAAACATGAAATCAATCTACACTTATAAACCCCATATGGGGCCGGTTCTTCTAGTAATGAAAGAAGAAAAAATGCATAAAACCCTCCACTAAGTAACTTTATTCTTGTATTTACCCATCAGTAAACCGAAAAAAGCTATTTTTCCATAAATTGTCAAGGTCCCTTTGTCCTATCCTTGTACCCAAAACTGTTCCTTCCTCTTGGGGAGAGGAGAAGCTCTTATACTTAGTACTTAAACCATCTCCTAAACACATGGTTTGTTAAGGTTTGTTTCCAAATACTTTGACTGATAAATAGAAGGTCCCAAGGTAATCATATACACATCTAACACTAGCAATCAAAGTTTTTCTCTCTGTTTTCCATCACTCAAACTCACAGCTTAATTTATTAAACCAAGAAAGAGTCATAGTTTTCATTTACCAAGAACACAATATACAAGTATTGTTAGGGTTATTATAAAAAGTGTTCAAGGGTATTTCAAAGCTATTGTGTTTGTTTAATATCAAGGTTTAATAATAAGGATTTGCAGGCTGAAGAAATTAGGTTTGATTTAAGTGTTAACATCTTCATTCAAGTTCACATAAGGTCCATTATAATCTCTAACACTTTTACAATTATTTCATTTATAATACATTCATATTTATTATTTTATAAAGTTTAATGAAAATACAACACGCATATACCCATCGAATAAATACTTAACACATAAAAAATTGATGTTTTAAAATATGTTAGATGCAAGAACATGTTTTATTGATTTATGACAGAGTGTAGATTAATTATATTATTATAATTGATAATTGAATGTGTAAAAGTTTATTTATAAAGTATATAAATCAATATTTAATGTGAACAGTTTTATTTGGGACATATATGCCTTAAAATTATGTGACATAAATAGATAGGACTAAAGTATACAACAAGATATTTGTTTTAAATTAAATTAGTTATTTGTAAAACTTACTATATGTTAATGGTTAAAAAAAACAAACAAATATCTATATATATATATATATATATATATATAATATATATATATTATATATATATAATTATATATATAATATATATAAATATATAAGTAAATATAATCCAAACAATTTATACATTCTATGAGGATTTCAAGCATATAAGGAACTCGAAAAACAAAGCTATAACGAAGGAGTTATGAATTTTTCAAGATTACGATAATTAAATATATAAAAAGTGTTTTTATAAAAGTTATTTTATAAAAACAGTGATTGCATAGAATTTTATAAATTCTATAAATATTTCAGTATGTTAGATCATTTCAATAGGAAACCGTGGATATTAAGAACGTGAAAACAGAATTAAAACGAAGGAGACACGATTTTTGCAAGATTAAATATATAAAAATAAATTTATAAAAAAGTTTGATGTTACTATTTCGGTACAGATTTTTATAAAATCCGTGACCATTTTATTTTGATAAATCATCTCGACACGATATCGTACATATTAAGAACTTGAAAAACAGAGTTAAAATGAGGAAGTTATGAATTTCTAGAGATTTAAATACACTATTTTTATTTTCTGCATTTACATCAAATACAACAAAGCTGTTAGGATTTGAAAATGTGGTTTACGAGTGCTTTCAGGTTCGTTTGGGCTATAAAAACATTAAGAAATAATGTAGTATTACTTATATAATATTTATACATGTTTTTAACTTTATTAATATTATTTTATAAAACAATTAAACTATTTATATAATATCATTATATAAACAATAAAAATATTAAATCAAGTATTATTAACAAATAATCAATTGTTGGACAAAAATAATATTTTTCTTTACGGATACAAATACTTAAACATTTATTTATCAAGTACGATTTAAATATTGTTTCAACCTTTATAAATTAAACAACAACTATTAGGTGGTGATATAACTCTATAATTTATATTGTTGTATTTATTTTAAATACACTATACTCACACGACCTATAAATTAATTAGGTTGCATTTGGATTACTCGCCACTCCTTTGATTTATCTAAAATCAATTCATTCATTGGAGGTGAGTTCATAGCCCCATTTTATACAATTACAATGATTTACGACTTTTGGGGTGAGAAACATGCATCATTTTATATTTGGACGCAAGTAAACTTTTAAACAATTTACGAGTTTGCGTAAGTAGCGATAACCCACTATGCCCATGAATCATGAACTGTTAATTATTCGATATAAGCGCGAACGTTGTAAATAGATCTATTTGGGATTGACATCCCCGTTCAGGTGAGTGGCGCTCACTAGTTTCGGCGGTACCGAACTAACAGACGTATACCATGTTGGATTTGGATGTTGCGGGTTGAACATCTACATGGGCACACTATTGGCATTAAATTGCAGACATACATGTTGTAGCTTCAGTGTCTTGAGCTTAGTGCATTCGTAATTACTTTTGTGATATTGTATGTGTTACATTATTGCGCACTTGGAAATCTTGCAGTCCTACTTTATACATTACTTAAGCTTGTGAATTCACCAACTTTATGTTTACGTTTTAAAGCATGTTTTTCTCAAGTCAATAAGGTACAAGAACAAGAGTACATCGGGGTCATCATTTTGGGAGTCAATTCGCAATAGAGATTTAAGTGCATTACATTTTGGAGTATTTGTTATGTATTAAAATCTTACATTTTCAAGGATGAACAAGTTAAGCGTAGATCTTTTGTAACAACAATTCATTAAATCCAATGTATCATTTTGCAAGAACTCGATAATCACTTCACTTTACCATGGTAAGAATCAAAGATAAGAAAAAGAGAAGAACTTTAGAGAGAGAAAGTAGAGAGAAAAATGGAAGGATGTAATATTAGCTTAAGAGAAAATAAACAGCCAACACCCTTTTCTTTGGTGGAAAAGGGTTTATATACCCATACACCATGCTTAGGACGTGTAGGGCTTTTGACACGCATCGGGCTCAGGTTTTGTTGTACTTTAAGCCCGTTACACATACGATACATAATTAACTAACGAGCCTGGTATTCTAATCTAGCCTATTACAACATTACATAAATGAATGACCGAGACCTAATATTCATAATGAACGAACTTCCTTGTTCGACTCAATATTTTAAGGCTAACAATCTCCCTTGATGTGAGTTCATTGTGACACTCCTTCATGAGATCAATGTGATTGCTTTTGTCGTTAATCTCTTGTGGTCTTGGTCTCTGTCTTCGTTGTAGGCTTGTTCCTTCATGCTGGGTGATCTTTGATCTTAAGCCTTTGTTATTGTCTTTTGACTTTGTCTTTATGTTCGAGATCTTTAGATCTTTATCCTTCAGTCTTGATCGTCTTTGCCACCTTAGGATCTTGTATCTTGACCAACATGCTCATACTTTGCATCTTCTTGAAAGCTGGCTAACAATATCCTTTAGCAATCATCATGTTTGACTCAATATAATGAGGCTATCAATCTCCCCTTTTGTACAATCAACACTTTGTCTTGATAATCTTGATATCATTAAGGAAGATCTTGAATATCAGAGTTTGCGGAAGTCTTTGTCTTTAAATTTGAGCTTTCATGATTCTTGAATCTTGATGCTTATAGTGTGTCTTTGTAGTTTAAGCATGCGCATGTGGTAATGAATCCGACTCAGTTGGAGAGAGGTACCGCCACTATCGTGTAACCTGCAGGTTTACGTTAGTGATAATCGATAAATATGGATGAGAGTGTCTTTATCACTTCGTCAAATAAGGTTGCAATAACCACGTTTCCTCGTTAATCAGTATAAATATTGCTTGTGATCAGATAGAATCCAAATGAATCTTCTTGACAGGGTTTCACAGCTGCACTAGTCGTTATCGTTACCAGAGCGTCTCAAAGCAGACAACACGGTAAGAGTGAATCAGATAGTTACTATCTATCTGATTAAACCGTCAATTCATTTACTAGACCAAAATCGATATCCAGTTATCACAAGTTTGATTCATATAGAATCTCGTAAGTCACCTACCGCAGTGTTGTTTGATGATGACACTAGAAGGATTTCCATTCGTCACTATGAATACTAAAAAGTATCACTTTGAATGTTCTGGCAGAATCACATTTTTTAATCAAAAAGTAGTGTTTTCCCTTGTTTTTACAACAAGTGTTTATCATGGAATGTGTCCTAATGAGATTTATTTATTGATCTCTTGGCTCTAGACTTGATTTGTGCATTTTGGTTTTAGTAATCGGAGGCTGGAGCAGACTGCCACCTATTCAATATCAACTAACTCGGAGTGAGAAAGTCAATAGAAGTCGTGTGTATCTCCGTGACAAATGAGACAAGTATCTTTTAAGAGAAACTTGAATGGCTGGGAAGGGTTGTGCAGTGCATCACTGGGTCCATGATGTCTTGTCTTCAATACCAGAATTCATCTTTGTGAATCTGATAGATTATGTATTGACCCGGTTTCTGCCTAAAGTTGTATGGAGGGCTTCTTTCTTTAGACCCTTTATCCTTACATTTCTTTTTCATTCTTCAACCCCTTCAATGCTTACCAAGACGTCATTACTAACACCTTGTTATGATTGTTCCAGTGTTAGCTCAATCTTAGTCGGCATTATTCCCTTATACTCATTCATCTCCAATCATACCTAAGGACTGCTATTTCTAACTATGGATTGTCCTTGGGTAGATCCCTCCGGTTCTGGTTGGATCATAGGACTAATACCTAACCTAACCACCTTATGACTTCAGAATCATCATGAATTAAGATGTTGTTGGGTATAAGATCGTAACCATAAAACCTTTTCTGAAGATTATAAAGCACTTTGAGTCGTTTAGATCACTTATTATTTTCAAGATCACATTTTAATTACATTTCTCCCCTTATTTTAAATACTAATGCATTTAGTCTTTGAAATACCAAGTTATTAAAATTTGTCATAAAAATTATATGGGGAGAAAATATTATCAGCATTAGTTATATAAAACTTTTTCTTCTTGCTCCCCCTCAATTTTACATATGCTTGACACCAATAAAAATAATACCAAGTTGTAAAAGAGATATAAAATAGAGGTGGAGGCAATGTTGAGCACATAATTTTAAAATATTATGAATGTCATTGAAGAATTCTTGAAAAATTGTGCTCAAACACTGGATCATCTTATAACATACAATCTATTGAGTAGTCATTATTATTACTGATTTGTTATAAAGAGATTTTTATAATGTGTTGAATACATAAGAATTGTCATGTGATGATGTATCCAACAACATTAAAACTTTATTTTTCGAAACCCCCCCCCTCAAAAATAGAACCAATTGAAATATTGTCGTCTTTTAAAACACTGTGAGGGAAGGAGTGTTGAACACATAATTTTGAAAGATTTTGAATTGTCATTGAGAAATTCTTGAAAAATTGTGTTCAACTCTTTGAAAAACATATGTTAGAAGACTTCTCTTCTAACTCTAAGGGTAAGTGCACTTATGCGTACACTATCCTTTTTCTTGAGCTCAAAACTTTGAATGTCTTGTAAGAACAACTCAAGACCGAGAAAATTGATTTTCTCGTTGTTAGGATAAGTTATCTTTATAGATAAACTTTCCTTTATTTGAAGTCCGGGTTATGTACTGATTTGCACATAAGCCATTAAGAAAATTAGAAATGACATGTTTTGAAACTTTTGAACTCTTGCTCGAACTTCATTTACACACCCGTGTCAATATTAATCGACATTTCTAGGTACGTAAATGTTATCGATTCCAAGAGACATGTCGAGAAGATTCTTTTTGGAATTTTTTTGATTTTTTGATTTTGTATTTTCTTTTTTGAAATTTTATATTTTTGTATTTAGTTTTATAGGTTTTATATTTTTGTATTTTGCTTTTCTCAAAAATATTTACAAGTCGATGTTTGATTAATATATCAAGCAGATTCAATTGCCAGAACCTCCAGTTCTGCTGGAGTCAAACATCTCATACCAATTCGTCTGACAAGATACTCAAATCTATCTTCAGGTAAGGCTTTGGTAAACATATCAGCTAGTTGGTATTCAGTTCTGACAAAGTACAATTCAATTATACCATTTTCAACCTGTTCCTTGATAAAATGGTAGCGAGTATGGATGTGCTTGGTACGGGAGTGTTGCATGGGGTTGCATGAGATTGATATGGCTGACTGAGAGTCGCAATACAATGGTATGTTGTTGTAGTTAAAGCCATAATCCTTAAGTTGTGTCCTCATCCACATTACTTGAGCACAACTTGCAGATAACGCCACGTACTCAGCTTCTGCTAATGACATTGCAGTGTAGTCTTGCTTCTTTGACATCCAACTGACTAACTTATCACCTAGGAATTGCATTCCTCCAGAAGTGCTTTTGCGAGTATCAAAACATCCGACATGGTCGGTATCTGAAAAGTTGTTAGTTCGAAGCTTGAATCCTTCAAATACCAGAGTCCCATATTAATGGTACCCCTTAAGTATCAAAAAATCCTTTTAACCTGTTTAAGGTGTTTTTCAGTTGGTCTTGCTTGATAACGTGCACAATAACATACTGCTTGCACTATGTCTGGTCTACTAAATGTCAGATACATGAGTGACCCGATTTTACTATGATAGTCAGTTTGGTCTATGAGTTTTCCACTCAAGTCTGCATCCAGTTTAGATTTAGTAGCCATTGGTGTACCAACGCTATCACATTTATCCATACCATGTTTTTTAAGTATTTCTAAAGCGTACTTGGCCTGTTTGATAAAGATACCTCGTGGGGATTGGTGGATCTGAAGTCCTAGAAAGAATTTCATTTCCCCCATTAAAGACATCTCAAATCTACTATGCATTAATTTTTCAAATCTTTTAGAAAATTTAAGGTTTGTAGACCCAAAAATAATGTCATCGACGTAAATTTTCACAAGTAGAATGTCCTCCCCGTATCTTATCGTGAATAGAGTAGGGTCAATGGTACCTTTAGTAAAACCTTTGGACATCAGGAAATTTGAGAGTTCATCATACCAGGCTCTTGGAGCTTGCTTCAATCCATATAGAGCTTTCCTTAGACGGTAAACTTTTTTTAGATGATCAGGATCAATGAACCCATCTGGTTGTGCAACATAAACCTCCTCATTCAGTGGACCATTAAGAAATGTCGTTTTCACGTCCATCTGATAGATTGGAAAAGACTTGTGTGCAGCATATGCGACGAAAATTCATACAGCTTCCAAGCGAGCAACTAGAGCAAATGATTCCTCAAAATCAATACCCTCTTCCTGAGCATATCCTTTAGCTACAAGTTGTGCCTTATTGCGAATAACATTTTGATCTTCATCCTTTTTGTTCTTACTTAACCACTTTAGCTTGATTACAGTCTTGCCAAAGGGTTTGTCGACGAGTTCCCAGACTTGTAGTCTGTCAAATTGATGAAGCTCTTTCTGCATTGCCTCTATCCATGCGGAATCAGCCATTGCCTCCTTAACATTTTTCGATTCAGCAGTACTTACGATGAGCGTGAACATACACATTTCAGGATCTGTTGCAAGTTGTCGTCTTGTTTGCACTGGCTTGGATGGATTTCCATGAACTTATTCTAGCGGGTGATCTTTGATCCATCGGTATTTAGAATCGTGAGGTTGATAGAAGGTATGCATATTTGAATTATCAATATTGCGTGAGGAAGACTCAGCAACTTCTCGTACCGGTGTACAGAAAGGATTGATAAATTCATCTTGTTGAAACTGTGTGATTGTGTCGTTGTGTGGTGTATATTTTTATGATTCAAGTTTTAAATTTATATTTTTCCGACTTAAACAAAAACAACACTTTAACGGACAGTGTACCCGGTTGGTGGTAGATTCGTAGTAAGTAGGGTGTCGAACACTTGAAGCGAGGTTAAAATTTTAATTTATTTATATCTTAGTTTATCTAATCTAAGTTAATTCTAATTAAAGTCAAACCTATGCTAATCCTATGTAAGTTCTAATCCTAATTCTAACAGGTAAAAGGGGGTTTTCAGCCTGAGAGACTGGCACGGGTTTGGTTGGTGACTACAATAAATTCAAGATACTTTAACCCACTCAAGCGAATTAACAAAAGATAAAAGAGCGGTCAAGCCTTATGATAGAAAACTGTATTAGCCATTATTAATCTGATTAGAAGTTGGTTTGTTTATTCAGTGCAATGATTACTTATCTCGAAGAGGCATATCATTCTTAGACTTAGGCAGGACTTCATCCTAAGACCTAGACACGTTAATTCTGTCACAATTAAAGCATCCGCATAAAGCATCCTTATTTGCTGATTATAATCTATCTTAGAGATTAAAGCAATGGTGATCTCGTTAAACCCTAGCTCATAGATACTTTACCCACTTACTGCTTAATAGCAATTTATACTCCAGTAGTCCACTTGTCCAACTATCCAATGAAATCAAAACATTATTTGTTGAATTATCTAGATTCACCTACTAGTCAACATGTTCAATAAACCAAAGGTTATTTTCGTTAACTAGTTAAGCCAGAAGCGTATCCTTAGCACGATTTTAGAATGACAATATTTATGATCCTATGCTTCTAGATGTATAAATTACTATATGGAGAGCTATCCTGGCATCTAGATTACTTGGTTTGTATCACTAGATCCAGTTGAATGATAGGTCGCATACAAAAGCTCGTAAACAAGTATATTGATAAACATAAACAAGCATACATCGATAAATTAAGAAATTGAGATATAAACAAAACCAAACATTCAGATCTTCATGATAATGGCTAACACACGAAGGTATTAGCCTTCAAACATCATAATTAATACAAGAGTAATAGCGTAGCCAAGGTAAACTAACCGAGTTAACGAATGATACCAAAAACTAAATGATTACAAAAGTATAAGAAATTACACGTTGTCTTTTATGGATTGGAATGCGTTGCAAGACCTCTTCTGCTCTTTTTCTCTTTTGAAAATCTACTTTTGTGGTTTAGGTATCGAGAATATAATTTAGCACACTTAAAACTAGTTTTTGAGTTTTGTATTTATAGGGTCTGGAGTCGGTGTCAACAACGTATCTAAGGTATTGGATATGGTGTATTGGAGTTTTGGTAGTTAGGGACCACGTACTGATATATTGCCAGAATCTATTTTTATTCCCATATCAGCTTGATACGTGCGTTTTACTTGCCTTTCCTGGATACGGCGTATTGGACTTGTTTCCTTTGTGGTCTTTGGTGAGTGCAGGCACGGATACGCCGTATCTTCCATGATGGATACGGCGTATTGGTTGTCAGAATAGTTATCTTTAAAATATCTTCGTTTAAGCTCCAAAATGCGTGCCTTTTGCTAATATTCACCAAGTACTCCGTAATTACTGCAATTCTCAAATACAAATGATTAAGTAACAATTTTTTGCAATAATTATATAAAATGGGTTAATTACATGGGATAAATAATGCTATAAAATACACGTTATTTGATGTCATCAAATATCCCCCCACTTGAATCCTGCTTGTCCTCAAGTAGTGGTGTGTGCTTAAATACACATACCTTTTATCTAATAAAACGAGCTAAAAAGACCAATAATAATCAAAAATACAAAAAAATGCATTGTATATGTGTATTTCGTTAATTGTGCCTTGCAGGTACGGATATTTAATAAAAAGGACAAAAATGAAGCCAAAACAGACAAAACCGAGCACGAGTATGGAAAGAACGCGAAAAACTAAAGCCGAAGGCATATTCAAATTTAATGGGCCAAACCGTACCCATTTTATTGGGTCGGGTCAGCCCATTATCACTTGAAGTATATAAACTTAAGCCTTTTTAATCCTTAAGTCTAAAACCCTTTATCCATTAAAATTATAAAAGCCCAACAATCCAAACCAAAGCCCAAGTCAACGAATTCCATACCCGGATCCAAGTCAACAGATATAACACAAAGGGGTCAACAATTACTGTTTATCTCTTTCATTCTTTTCCCTCCTTGTTTTTCACTTTAACACACAGGGTAAATTCCTCACCCACACACATGAATCCTTCTATAGATATCTTACACAGCCTGGCACCCTCTGACACTCACTATGACACGCTGGCAATCCCATACTCTCCCATTGGCTATAGATTCGTGGAAGCAATCCAATGGCTTAAAGGGATGGATTTGGAATCAAGGGCTCAGATGAAGAATTAAGGACGCTCCTCCAAGCTCTAGAATCATCTTCTCGTTGCTATAAATAGGAGAGGATTTCACACAGTTATGGACATGTAGTGTAGGATTAGAGTAGGAGTAGTGTAGTCTTGCTTTTAGCTTATTTTTTGCTTATTTTATCGCTTATTGTAATTTCTTTTCAAGTTTTAATGTAATCTTTCAAGTCTTAATAGAATTCAAGTTTTCTTACAAATATGTCTTTACATTACTGTTTTACTCATTGAAATTAATTCATATACCTATGCTTAATGGAATGCTTAATTTTTGGATGATAAGCCAGATTGGGATGGGCTTATGGCTTCTTACCAGCTTATCTTTGATAAGCTGGAGCGAGTTGATAAGCTCTATTGAGCATTTGAGTCCTTGTTTAAGCAGAGGACCAAGGTACAATTTCTCTTTTACTTTATCTAGCTTATTATCTGATCTACTTATTCTCTGCTTATCATTGCTTATATTTGCTTATTTTGTCTTTTATTAGCTTATCATGTTAGTTTAAAAGCTTAGTTTTAAGTCTAGGTGGGGTTTAGATAAAATCTGTCCTCATTAGCTAAATCTGCTTATTTGAATTTAGCTTATTAGATTTTGCTTATTGGTCCTAAACTTTTGCTTATTTTTAATTGTTATGCTTAGTTAATGATATGTTTTCAAAATCCAAAGTTTTTTAAAATCTGTTTTTGCTTAAATTTAGTTTTCTTTTTTTATCTAAAGGGTTGTTTGGCACAAGCAGTTTTAACTTAGTGAAAACTGCTTGTGTAGCTTTTGGTCTTCAAGTCAATTTGTAAAAGCTTTAACTAGGTCTATAAGATAGTGTTAAATAGCTTAAAGTTGTTTTTTGTTAAGTTTTTAAGTCTGTTCTGTCAAATGCTCAAGTTTACAGTTTTGAAGTTTGCTCAAAAAGCCTATTTGTCAAAATTCTTAAAAGCTTGCTTAAGTTGAAATTTTTGTGTCCAAATAGGTGTTTAATGAACCTGTCTTTAGTTTTCTTTTAATTTGAAAAATCCTTTGGTGCAATTGAGTTGAAATCAGTCAATTAGTATAGTTTATTTGTATGTTTTTAGGGGCTGTTTATGCAGCTTATTTAAGGAAGAGTCATAGCTTAATTTAGGATTAATTTGGTTGGATTAAGCTTAGTACATTACAAGTTCCATCTGTTTTCAGGATTTAGCTTTAGAATTTGCTTATTGAGTTTCTAAATTTAAGTTCAAATATGTCTTTATTCTAAAAAAGCAAAAAAAAAACACAAATGGTAGTCTGTGTCATTTTCATCTACCTTAAGCTAGCTTATTTCTTTTCCTTTTTGCTTATTACTTGCTTATTTGAGTCATTAGAGTTTAGGGCTCTGCCTGTCTTTGGTTTTTAGCTTTTTAAAAGTGCTTATTAGATCTTATTTTAGCTTAAATGTTTAGCAAAAAGTCCTTAGGATCTGTCTTTAAGGCCTGTTGTCTTAATATTTTTTTTGAGTCTTTTTCAGCTTATTTTAGTTGCTTCATTTAAGTCAGTAGTACTTATTAGGTTTAGGTTAAGATTTATTTTTAGCTTATTAGGATTCTTAGTGCTTATTAATTCCTTGAATGTCAAAACAGTTTTAGCTAAATTTCATATAAGCTTATAAGGTATTCTGTCATTTTCAAACTGCTTTTTCTTAGCTTAAAAATAAGTTTCAGCATTAAGTCTCTTTATTAGAGTTGCTTATCTTAGTCTATACTTTAGCTTTTTCAAATAAAAAATGAAAAATAAAAAGTTTGTGCAAAAAGAAAGGTCACAGGTTTTGAACCTGTGACCTCTCCTTCACACACACAACACCTTTACCATCTGCCCTTGGGACTTTTTCACTCTATATCTGTTTCATTTAATTGTTATAGTTAGTTTAGGATTTGTGCTTATTTGCTTATTCGTTTTTTTTCACAGCTTATTATCAGAGCTTATTGGTTACTTTTTTCTTTATAAATCTTCATTTTAGCTTATAGAATTTTAATAAATTTTCTAAAAAAATTTTGGATTTAGTTTTGTATTTTTAATTTAATTTTTAGTATTATTTAGTTTTAAATAATTAAAAAATTCAAATAAGATATTTTCTTTATTTTAAAATTTAGTTTAATTAATTGGCCAATTATGAACCTTTCTGAAACGTAGGGGCTGCTTTGGAATTAAAAAGGGCTTAAAATTGTAACTTTCTAAAACAGTTAAGGATATAGTTTTGTCAAAACGTAAAAACTACAAGGTTGTTTTAAATTGTAAATACAAATAAGTTATTAAACCGGAGGGACTAATAGTGTAAAAATAAAATACTTGGAGGTATTTTATTAGCGAAAGTGAATTAATTAAACGTTTAATGAGACAATCGAATATAAATATATTCTGATTAACGGGTTTAATTAATAACGATTTTTAATAAATAAAGTATATTTATTAAATAACGATTTCACTTTAGACATTCATCAAAATAATTAAATACATAATCTGTGGGCACTATCACACACACACGTACATAACAGTATATATAAAACAGTGATAACAAGTTATATATAAAAACAAGTTGATAACACTATATATAAAAAACAAGTGAGATAACAGTATCATATAAAAACAAGTGTAACATTTATATAAAAACTTAAAATGAAATTTAGTTTATATATAAAGTCGTAGGTTTTAAACAAGGTAAACTAAGACAAGTGACGTTATTTACTTTAGGTTTGTTTGCGGTGTCTGTGGTTTCGATACCTGCTTGGATATTTATATCAAATAGGGAACTATGTAGGTGAGTTCATGGCCCACATTTTTACAATAATTATATAATGATTTTATCTTTGGGGTGATAACATGCTTGTTTAACAAACTGGCGAAAGTGTACATTTTTACAATGGTTATGTGTTTGCCATAAGAGCGATAAGCCACTGAGCCATTATCATGGAACTGTCAATTGCATAGTCTGTGGTTGGGATTTAAATTATGCTGATGCGCGTATGGAATGTTATTAATAGATTATTTGGATTGGACTCCCGTTTGGTTGTGGTAGCACTCACGTCTGGGATGTACCGGACAACAAGCGTATACCATGTCGGGTTGGGGTTGTTTGGGTTAGAACATGTAAAGGGCATTATTTGGCAATTAATTGCTCACAGATATGGTCGAGCTTCGGTGTCATAGAGTTAGCAAACAATAATTACTTTTTGTGATGTTTGCATCTGTTGTTAATCATACACTTGAAATCTTGCGGTCCTACTTTGGTTACATTTAAAAACCTGATGAATTTCACACTTTATGTTGAAGTTTTTTAAAGCCTGTTTTTCAGGTAGATAGGCAATGAGAGAAGCCGTGATACATTGGAGGTCTTTTGGGATGTCAAAGATAGAGATTCGAGTCATAATATTTGTTATGTGAACAATTACTAAATGTCGAAGTCTTAAACTTTATCGTAGAACGATTTAAAGCCTTGTGCTTATGTAATAAACAAATAAATTGTTTATCCAATGTATCTTTTAAACGTCAACTTAGTGGTCGTTCTTATATCTTGGCTATTGAATAATGTAACGCTCTCGGATATTTCAATATTCGTGCACCCCCCCCCCCCCCCCCCCCCCCCCCCCCTCCCCCCCCAACAGATTAGAGGGTGTTTAATCCGTGAAACAATGATTAATTGTTGTTGAAATTGAAGTACGTGAGCTTTTGTAAAGATTAATGAGCTTAATAAAAAGATGAACGGTGAACACACTTGCCACTTAAAATAATTAACGGTTGATTAATTATAGTTGTAGGGACAAACAGTGCAATAACGGTTTACTTTGGAGGGCTAATGGGATGTTTTAAAAGAATAAGGACTAACGGTGTAATGTAGTTTCAACAATGAGGGATAATAGACCAATAAAAGACTAATGATGAAACTGTCTTCAAATCCAAGGACTAAAGTGTAAATTTGAAATTTATGTCTAATAAAGCGTTCCTTTTCCTCCTATTTTATTTCTTCTTTGTTTGAAATGTTAATAAAGCAACGATGAGTGTTTTTAAAGATCGCAGACTCGTACGATTAATCAGTTCGGTGAAAAATTAGTATCCTTTGATCGAAAAAGGAATCACGATCGCAATGTAGTCGTTGAAGTCACGTATAATATAAACGTCACACAAAATTATTGATCTCAATAGAATAGATCTTGCTTAGCTTGTATAAGGCTAAGTTGTATTGAATAAATTCAAAAAAAACTATTGATTAATAAAAACTTTTGATTGTGATATCACAGACTATGCGAAATCTAGTCAATGTACTAAGAAGAATTTCAATGAAACAGTTAATGAATATGAATCATTAAGAATACAGTTAATTTAAACTTCAACTCAATATATTATACGAACATCTTAATAGTGTTAGAGTTTACAAAACCTTGAAGCTACGAATAGATTGACAAAACAATGAAAAGATATATCAATCTCTATACCCTGGGACCTCCTTTTATACACCAAGGAGTCCTAACTGGCTTACAACATTTATCACTAGTTTATCATTCTTCTACAAATAACTTATATGTATCTCTACTATTGATAAGTGCTTACTTACACATATCTATTTACCTTGGAAAAGAGCGTAATGACCAAAACAGACAACAATGCCCAATATATCGTTTGGTTTTGCAATTGTATTGTGCGAGGAAGTGGATATCAACAAAAAGACAGAAAACAAGCCAAATGACAAAATGAGCATGGAATGGAAAAAGACTGTGCAAAATCAAGGCCAAAGTCCAAAATGCAAAAGTCAGGAGGGGGTCAACTACAGAAGAATACATTGAATGCAATCTTGGACCATTCTAATGGGCGGGAAAGCCCAATAGTTATGATTATGATGACTGTTGAAGACAAATAGGCTAAATCATTTACAACAACCCATTTGAGGCATATTGACAAAGTGTGAGATTTGAAGGCCCATCCTAAGCCAGAGCTACAGCCAATCTCAGTCCATTGCTACACACAAACACCCACCTTAATCATATCCTTATTGGCTTTTGAAAAAGCCCAATAACCTTCACCTAAAAACTTATTGGGCCCAAACCCAAAACCAGTGGGCCAATACAGCCCAAGCAACAAACAAGCCAAAATCTTTTTTAAAAAACTCAAGGACCAAATAATATTAATTTTTAAAAATTGTTTTTTATAATTTTTAAAAAATGAAAATAAATAAAGAAAGGGGACAAAAGTGCCATGTTTGAAAGATGTTTTTAATAAGAAAACAAAAGAAACCAAACACAAGGGCTTGTTTTGCAATTCAGTTTAAACTAAAAGCTAGCAGGACATTTTGTAAATTCCAAAACCCTTATTAAATCTTTTTCTTTAAACTACGGGGACCCAAACATGTCACTATCAAACTTATTTATCTATGTTTTGGGGTTAAAGAGAATATGAAAAGAGTGAGAAAGATGGGGGGGCACTCTTGCCTCTTCCCCATACTTCTCTTTAAAACAGAACCAGCAACCCTGTACTCTCCCCCATTTCCCGCCAAACCAATACCGGGCAAGCCCCTTGTTTTCAAGCCATCCCATCCCCTCCAGGACTCCTCTCATCAATGCATAAACCTTTCCCACTTACCCTGTCCCTTTATAACTTGCCAACTTGGCAATCACACAACCTCAACGCACATCAATGGCTGAGTATGGTTCTAAATAAAGCACAATCCCAATCCAATGGCTGGGAATTATGCAAAGGGTCTCTACACTCGCAACTAACACAAACACAATAGGCTGGAAGGGGACTTCTATTAAGAAAGAAGAAAACCGAGAAGAAGAACAACTTACTTTTTTCACCTTTTGTTTTTACTTTTGTAGTATAATTTTAATTAAGTTTGCTTTACATTGCTATACTCAGTTTATTTTAAAAGCCTTTTGTTGTAATATTCTGCAGTTTTAAATAAAAATTAAGAGTTCTTGTTGTTTCCTTTGTCGAAAATTGAAATATCATTCAAAGTTGTTTTATTCTGTTTAACTTACTTTAAAAACTTATGTTAAAAGTTGGTCTAGAATTAATTTTGTAATCATTATCTACCCCTTGCTCACAAAATCAGTTAAAAAAAGCTATTTATATATTTAAGGGGTGTGTATGGGTTAGGCCTAGATTGGGTCATAATGGCGAAATTGGTATGGGTCACAACACTCAGCAACTTTGGCTGAGTGTGTCAGGCTTCATTACAGACTTTTAAATTGCAAGTTTAGTTTAAAAATAGTTTTTTATGTCCCTTTTGCTTTCTGTCAAAATTTGGATAAGCAAACTTGAGTTAAGTGTCAAAGTGCATAAGGCAGATGAATGCACACCTTAGTGACTTCATTTTAGTTGTTTCTAGCCATTAAAGCAAGACCCTTGTGCTGTTCCTTTGGTTGTCAAGGTGGGTCAAAGGGAGGATTGCATGATCTTTGAAAACAGCCTTAATTAACCCTAAAAATAGCAGCTGTAAAATAAGCTAAACCTCAAATTTGAAAATAAGCTTATTTACCACCCCTATTAATCTGTTTGATTTTGTTTTGGCAAAATAGCTCATTATGAGCTTATTTCATAAGTCAAAAAGCCCCTTAAGCTCACTGCATGCTCACGCCTGGTGTACGACCATCCAAAGTTAAGCCCTTTTTTCTAGCTTATTTTAAACATAGCCATAGAATTTTATTGTTTCTTAATATAGCTTGTAGGTAGTTTTATTAGGTTCAGCAGCTTATTTTTATTTAGTTTCTTTTTTTTTTTTTTTTTTACTTTTTATATAGCTTATTTTAGCACCATAAGTACCTTTTTCTGTTTTTTTTTTAACTGTCACTATAGCTTATCCCTGCTCAGGCTTATTCTAGGGCTTATTCCACTCACATTTAGATAAAATAAGTAGTTTTAGTTTAGTTTAAGTAGGTACATCACTTTTCAGCTTATTTTGGCTTATTAGGCTTAAAGAATAAGCCCAAAAGCTTTTCAAGCTTATTAAGTTTCTGTCAGCCCAACATGTCACTTTTCTGGCTTATTTAGAGCCTTTCAGCTTATGTGCTTATTATGAAAATTGTTCCCCTTAAGCCCCTTAATAAGTTTGCTTTTATAAGTTTTCAAAAATAAGCTGTTTGGACCCACCTTGTAATCGGGGTCCAACTCAGGGACTGTTTGTGTAACTTTCTCTTTTCTAGTTAACACTGTTACTCCCCCTTGTCAGTTTGTAGATATACCGTTTGTCCTTGTGTCCTTTCACTGTTAGTCCTTTAGTTTTAACAACAGTTAGCCCTAGTTAGTTTATTTAATTTATATTAATTAATTTAGGTTAAAATTTAATTAGTTTAAATACTATTTTTAAAATCAGTAACTTTGGGCATTTTTATATTTTTAGAATTGTTTAACTTTTTTATATTTAATTTTATTTTTTCAGAATTTTTATACTTGAATTTTTGTCTTTTTTATTTGTTTCGTTTTAATTAGTTTTTAATCTTTAAAAAATCCATCTAAAAATCTAAAAAATTTAATAATAAATATTTTTCTTTTTTTACAAAAATTTCTATTGTATTTAGTGTCTAGGAAAAAATATAAAATTTAGTGTAGGCTTTATTGTTCTTAATTTCAGTTTTTAGACGTTTTTACGGCAGGTGCGTTTTTTACCTTTTTCTTTTCGTTTACATTCAAATTGTACATCCGTTTTGTTCTAGTTTTCTTTATTTTTCAAGTTAAGTTAATTAGAATTTAATTTTGATTTTTAATTTAATTTAGCATTTATTTTCTTAATTTTTAATATTTAAGTTTCCCTATACCTAATTTTGTTTCCCGTAGTTTTTTTTAAGATCCCCATTTCCTTTGCTTGTTTTCCCGTAGATTAAATTAAGTTTTATTTAATTTTAGTTATAATCATATCAGTTTTTCCATCATTCAAATTCTCATCAAACCAGGATAAATTTCAATTGCAGCCTCGTTGGGACATACGACCCGGGAATATCTCTTCCGGAATCTTTTTATCATTGATTTGCCTAGTAGTATTATATACGTATACTATTTGGCGAACCAATTTTTGCGCAGCTGGCCGGGGAGGGCATTTGCTACGATTCTATCCGACTTTGATCTGAACTTATCTTATTATTAATATATCATATTAAAAAAAAAAAAAAAAAAAAAAAACAAACACAAAAAATATTTTTCTTTTCTTTTTATTAGTACATATCATATAAAAAAAAAAAAAAAAAAAAAAAAAAAAAATTTCCATAAAAATTAAAATTCACTAATTGGTAAAAATACCAAAATATAATATTCTCTACTGAGGTATTATCACAATAAGTTCCGGTGAACTGCTGAGTTCCCAATCGAACCAAAGATTTAAAACTTGCCTTCTGTGTCACTTACGATATACGGCTCACCTCATTCTGATTAACAAACTATAAAGTGAGTTTAAGGAGGGTTGTTCCTAGGAACTAGAACCAAAAGGAGATAAGCTTCAGCGCTTATTCCTACTCCTACCGTCTCACCTGTCTGCGTTTTTCATTCTGAGAGCTTACCGTGAAGTAAGGTTGATTATTTGCTTTAAGTTGTCTATCTCTGTCGTTTAAAATAGACTGTGAATATTTTAAATCCAAAAATCCAAAAAAAATTAGTGTAACTTTTTTATTTATTTATTTCCATTTTGTGCATGCGCACTCGATCTCAGTCTCGTGAGCCGCGACCTCCTCCACCAGAAGGACCGCCAGTTGTTATCGAACCTCTTCGTATAGAATACCCATTTCAGGAAGATCCTACCGTAGAGCCAATGGCAGACACTCGAACTATGGTCATTTGCCCTCCAAGCACCCACGAGGGGTTCGAGGACGCAATCATTATTCGTGAAAATTGTTGTGCAAACAATTTCGGTTAAACGCAGGGGTTAATCAATCTTGTCCAGAACAAACAGTTCTTCGGTCATGACAAAGAAGACCCGCATGCTCATATCCGTTTCTTCAAAAAATCACCTCCCAATGAGGGTTCCCAATGTTCAATTACTTTGTGGAATTTGACCTTTTGTCTTGGTCAAGGGCATTCGGTCAGGATCTGTATTAGGGTTGCTATATAAGTGTGTGCTAATTGACGAATCAACGATCTTGTATCCAAATTCATCAACCAGTTTTTCCCTCCCTCTAAAACGACGAATCTTCGCAATGAGATCACCAGATTTCAGCAAAGGTTCGATGAATCGTTTTATGAGGCTTGGGATCGTTTCAATGATCTACTTAGGGCATGTCCACACCATGGATTCTCAGAATTACATCAACTTGATACATTCTATAATGCTTTGAACATTAATGATCAAGATTCATTGAACTCCGCAGCAGGTGGAAACTTTTTGGACAAAATGCCTCGCGAATGTTTAAAAATCATCGAGAGCAAGTCCAAAGTTCGTCAAACACGAGCTAAGGCAGTTGTTGCCAAGGTAAGTACAAACTCTTCCACCCAAGCTGTTTCATCTGATGTTGCTGAACTTAAGGATATTGTCCGAGCATTGCTCTTAGACAAGAAGAACCAAGCTTCTGCTCCAGCTCCAGCTCCTGCACCTGTCAAAGCAGTTGAGCTAAGTTGTGTTACTTGCGGTGGTGCCCATTCTCATCAACCGTTTAACTTCACGGCCCACTATTTCTAATGGTTCCTCAACAAAATGAAGCTTGTCATCAAGATGAAGTCCATCCAACGGAACGGCTAATGGTTCGTCGGCATGACACTTTTTCAAATTAGATACATGAAACGTATTATGAACTCTGCTCAACTCATTTGGTAAGTTCAAATAAAAAATGGGCCTTTTTGTATAATAAGACAATCTCCCTCTTTTATAACCTTAAATGTCACATACTAGGGTTTAACTTCCCCATTTGCCAAAAGTAGACACCTTAAAGGCGAAGACTTAAGCATAACTTTATCCTCCGACTTGGAATTCCATTGGTTTCGCTTCAAGTCAGCGTTACTCTTTGTCGATTCACGAGCGGCTTGCATCCTTTTGCTTAGGATCTGGATGATTTTCTCAGTGGTTTCTTGAATTAGTTCTGGACCGAGTATTTGAGCTTCTCCAACTTCAGTCCAACAAACAGGTAAACGACACTTTCGACCATAAAGTGCTTCAAATGGTGCGGCCTTGATGCTAGCGTGATAGCTATTGTTATACGAGAACTCGACTAATGGCAAATGGTTAACCCAACCCTTTCCAAAGTCGATTGCACAAGCACGCAACATATCCTTGAGAGTTTAATGGTCCTCTTCCTCCTTTGCCCGTTCCTCGGGTCCGCCTCGGTGATGGTACGCTCGTTAATCATTTCCAATATTTGTACCCAATGCATTCTGAAAGTGAACCTCACGATATTTGATGCGAATCTCGGGTGCAGTTTCATCAATTGACTTGAGTCAGGTATTCCATGTCTCGTGACACCCTCCTTCAGAGTACATTCTTGTATGTTTATCTAAAGGGATCTGTCTATTCTCATTTGGGGTGAATGATCGCAGGATCTTAGTGAGTTTCGGTCAAACGCATCAACCCTAAATTGTGTCATAGCCTTGAGACGTTTAGGAAGCTTGGTAACAAAATCCATCGTCGATGTGTCCACTTCCATTCAGGGAATCTTAATGTTGTACCAACAAATCCTGTTGCCTTTGATGTTCGGCTTGGACTCTTAGCACATGTCAACACTTGCTAACATAAGTGGCTATGTAGGCTGTCATGTTAGGCACCATATAGCTTTTCATGTCTTGGTACTTTTTGTCGAAACCCGGTATGAATAGAGCTATTTTGATTTGTGGACTCTGTGATGATCACAGTCCGCAAATTCCATAACAAGGTAGCCAACTTCTGCATTGTGGGCATAGGGTTCATCCGACGTTGGTTCCTACTTTTGTTCTCTAATCGCTTCTGGAATTTAGCATTTTCAATCAACATTCCCCAACGTCTTCAACTCTTAAATCGTTCTCTGGTTTTCGCGCTTCAGTTGAGCATTCAGGATCTGTTGAAGATCCAAGCTATTTGTCATGACTTAAGGCTCAAACTCTTAACAGTGAGTTCTCGTTCTTTCTGCTCAAAAGCATCAGCAACGACATTTACTATCGGTGTGATAACGATATCGCAATCGTAATATTAGCACTCTACCATCGGCGTATGCCTCATGTTCAACTCCTTTTTTGATCAAAAAATGGGTGCAAATCTTGTGATAAGTGAACACGTTACACTTAGTTCCTTATAATAATGTTCCAGTTTCTTGAGATGGCGATCTCCAGGCTCCATGTTCACAAATCATGAGTTGTTATAGTTCTTTATGAATCTTCATATGGCGTGATGCATAAGATATCACCTTTTTCTTCTGCATTCAATACAGCGCCAAACGCCTTTTCGAAGATGCATAGTATGTGTTGAAATCTTCGCTTCCTTCTGGTATGCAAGGATTGGGCAGTGCTACAACTTTTGCTACAACAGTTGAAAGTAAGCTGTGTCTTGTTATCGTTCCCAATCAAACTTGACCTTTCTTTTGAGTAAGCTTAGTCATTGTTTGGCGATTCTTGAAAACCCATTAATGAATCTTCGTATTACCAGCAAGACTAAAAATTGGAATCTCCGGTTGGTGACTTAGGATAGATGCCCAATCTTTGATGGAATCAAATCTTGGTGGATCCCATGAATTCCTTTCACTATCTGATCACGTGAACCGAGGAACTGTACTTTGGAATCCAAAATTACATTTGATACTTGGCATACTACTTTCTTCTTAAGATTCTAAGTTCTGCTTATGGTTCTTCGTGTTCTTTCTGGTTCTATCGAATATATTGAATATCGTCAATTATGACATCACAAATTATTTGATATGGTTTGCAAAATTTCGATTCTTAATGGTCCATGAATACGGCAGGTGCGTTTGTCAAAACCAAACGGATAACTTGAATTCGTACATGGCCCGTAACGAGTTTGAACGGCAGTCTTTGGAATGTTTCTTCTCGTCCTCAACTAGGTGATAACATTGGCTTAGGAATTTAAAATTGAAATAAGGAAGAGCACGGTCAATTTTTCGAGTAATCACTCGACCTTGGACGTCTGGGATCAAATAAATACTCAATTCTTGGTGGGCGGATGTAACGGTTCTTCTCCGTTAGTTTAGTAAATTCGGTAATCAATTTGGCACATCCGGAATGATCCGTCTTTCTTCTGACAAACAGACGGAGGTCCCCAAGGTGTGGAACTAGGTCTTATATGGCTTTGTCGGCAGCTCTTTTAGTTGCTCCGATATACTCTTTCATTTTGGAAGGCTATGTTTTTTTTTAGCATTGATGTTCAGAATGAAGAGCGACCAATCGATAGGTGCTCGTGTTACAGGTGAAGCACTAGGTACAAAGCAATTTGAAACTCACTTGTCGAGTCGGAGGAAGACCCTGGAAGTCCTCAACGGGGATAACACGGAAAATCTCGAATATTGGCACATCTTCAAGTAGCTTCTTCTACGATTGTCTTTAACCTCTCTTTGCAGTGACATGTGCCAAAAAATGATAGGAAATCCTTTTTGCATGTACTTCTGCATTTTAGTGCACGAATGATGTTTAATCGTATCTCATTTCCACTGGTTACTTCCATTTAAGTGTATGCTTAAAGGTTTCATTTCCAACAGGGATGTGAACAATCTTCCTGGCACATAAATGACCGCTTTGTGACTTCGAAACAATCCATCAGATTTTAGCATAGAAACTAGGGCTTTAAGTTTATGTTGAATGGTAGATTTAGTAATTACTTTTATTGGCGATGCCTAAATCCGATTGCGAATTGGCTTTGGGCGACTAGTATGTGTCTTGGCTTCTCGGCTTAGGATTTGGTGTAAGATGATGCCAACTTTATAATAAGACGGAGTGAAGATCCGCTTAGTTGATATGGTTACTAATTCGATTTCCAAATAAACGCGTTCTATGAATAGCACTTTAAAACATGATATAAGTAGAAAATTGTTTCCTTAACAAGAGGTTTTTAGCAGTGATCTTCTCTCAGCACGGCTGGTACCTTCCTGGAATTATACATAGTGATCAGGCCATGTTTAATTGAGGACTAACGATGCATTGTCTTTTCGTCAATAATAGCGTTATAATTTCATGATATTCGAGGTGAGAGTTTGTTTAGTTCGTTAAGAGTAAGTAAGGAACCTAAGTTAATATTGACGAAATTCTCATAATACGATAATTTGATAGATAATTATGAAATCATTGTACACTGAAATTTAGGAAATACACGAGAACTCCTAAAGAAATAAAGTTTAAAGATTGTTCCATTTAGGGTTTGCTAGCAAGGCGAGACAAACTTCTTTTTAAGCTTCCGATCAATCTCATTAATGTTGTTAGGGCTTGAATCGGTTCTTTCCTCCTCTTTAAGGTATGTACCATCATCCCATGTGCTCTGTACCTTCAATTTGGTTTTTATGACTTTGGTTCTTTCGCCTCTGGCAATCCCTCTTGTAGTTCCTTGATTCCCACTTATAGGCAAATAGGCCTTCTGACTTGCCACTGTGGTCCCTCTTGGTTGTTAACAGCATTGGCATTTCACGTACCCCTCTGTCCATGGGCGATGTGACCATATTTTGTTGCTTTTATAGCACTTTGGAAGCACACAGACCGTCATGGTGGTAACTTTCACTTGAGCACAGGGGTCTAGATCCCCCAATACTGTTTTTATCGCCGATCCAGCAGTGTATCCCTGATGGTGTTTTTTGCCTCTTGATTTATTGTTGTTGTTTATTTTATACTATTTCGGGAAGTGTTTTCATACTTTCCTTGTTCTCAGCCTGGCGTTCGGAAAGAGTGCTGATCTTTTTGTTCACACGTTTCTGAAACTTCACTATTAGACACTTACTCTTGAAGTGTCTCAGACTTCCACACTTATAACAGGTGTGAGTTCGTTGATTCCTAGCAGCAGTAGGATTCCTACACTCCCGGGTCATGTGGTCAACCTTCTTGCAATTCCCGCCCTTTATAGTACATTGCCCATTGTGGTTACCTTCCTACTTTCTCTTGTTGTTAGCATTCCCTGCTACCTTGCATTCTTGTTGTTCGGTCTGGCTTATTGACTTACGGGCCATGTTGGTTTTCGTCTCATAAATGGCAATAGCCTCGATAGCATTAGCCACTCGCTGGGCTACAACCCGCTCAATTTCCTCAACACTCATCCCTTGATTAACAGTTGTCATTGTTTCCTGAAAATCACAGGGAACAAAATGTATATGAAGTTTTATTCAAGGGAAAATCATAACACTCCGTGATCCCAACAAGTAGGTAAGGTGAGACCACGTTATGCGTAGATATAAGATAACAGCAACCATGACATAAAATAAATCCTCATCATACAGTAGCATGATCATAACCAATAGTGTAGGTTAATACTTAATACATCGTTTACATGAGTAAAAGAGTACAAGCTTTTTATTAACACTACCAACCGAGTATTACTCAAGTTTAGTGGAATACAAAATAAGCTACACTGACAATCTATTTGTCCATGGCCAGGGTGCCTCTCAAGATTCTAGATGCTAGACTCTTATGTTATCTTTAAGTGACTCAACATTCTCTGGTGGTGGTGATGATGAAGGTAGTGCAGCAGCAAACTCGGTAATGCCTGCCTTAGCAAATGGTGATCGTGGAGTATGGTGTTAAACAGACATCCATACTATACGGGATTTGGTCTCAAAAGACAAGATGATATGGTGTGGAGAGGTGGATGGTGTAGAAACAGACTCATCAGTCTCAAATGCCTCTGTATTCTCAGCTTGAGGGGACAGGATCATCTGTAGGTACAGCAGAAGGGTCGGCCGGAGCTAGGTGCTCCTCCTCCTCCTCCTCATCCTTCTTACATCATCATCATTGTCGTCATCATCAGATGACTCATTATCATCATTGTCTCCTCCATCGGCAAGATGGTCAGCAAGATCCTCCTCAAGGTCCTCCTCATCCTCCTCCGGATCGAAGTCAGCAATGTAGCCCGGTGATAGGGTTGTGGGTGAGGCAGTCAGCAGTAGAGGCTGATCCCTCCCATTGGTGCATCTAGCTCCTCATCAGAAGCATCACTAAATCTCCATGGGCTCAGATTAATATAGACAGTAGTGTAAGGTAAATTCGTCCCGATTGAGAAAACATGACTGCTTGCAACGAACAAAACTTAACTTAAGTAAGTATATTATAATAAGACCCTAGTAAACAATGATTAAGCACTCATAGGCATAAATGAATAATGGAAAGATATCATATTTCATAGCTTAATGTTTAGGTAGCGTTTAGGACCTACGATCTTATAGTACTACCTTGCCTAAAGAAATATTCCCATATTTATATAAATAACCCTTATATAAATAATTGCAGAGTATGTGCAAAAGAATGCAAACTCATCTTTGTATATGTACATAATACCCTCATAGTAACGTACGTATTATAATCTGAACACGTATATGCATCATGTAAGCATCTAGTAAAACTAACTAATGCAAACATCTATGTAAGTATTCCCGTGAAAAACCCCTTTGTAATGAATACAATTTTGAAAACGGTTTATATGTCCAACAGCAAAAACATTTGACCTGTTTCTTCTAGAACCTTGGCTCTAGATACCAATCTATAACAAGACCCCCAAAATGGGTTCGCAAGTAGCGGAATATGGATTTGGAGCGTTACTTCTAGGATCAATAGGCACAATATATAAAGAACGACTTAAAAAATGTCGTTAAAAATGGATACAGTAGAATTTAGCCAAAGTGTTTTGTTACAAAAGCCCAAGCTGTTAACTTGTTCATTGTAAATTGAACAACGATTCTAGTTCGAAAACAAAACATTTTCCCCAAATATGTATGCAACCAAAATCTTTAGGTATGTGATTCCAATAAAATGACCACCAAGGTATCCCTTGCACCTCGTGCCTTATTGATCTCCTGAGACAAATATGCTTTAAAACGAAACAATAATGTTGGTGGAAATTCTATAGGTATTGTAATAATAAATTCTATTAGACCGCAAGATTTCCCCCGTGATAATACATTAAATGTAAACATCACAAAAATGTAATTACGTTTCCCTAAGCTCATGACACTGAAGCTCGACATAAATGAATTGCAATATAAATTGCCTACATTGCCCATGATGATGTTCTAACCCAGAACATCCCAAATCCGACATGGTATACGTTCGTTGGCTCGGTAGTTTTTTCGACACCAGTGATAGCTAATCACCCGAACGGGGGCGTCACCCCCAAAAAAGATATATTTGTAACATCCGCGCTCACCCTCAAGAGAATTTACAGTTCATATAGTGGGCACTTTGGGTGTATCGCAACTTAGCAAACACGTAATCAGTTTTAAATATAAAATGTTCACCTTGCATCCAATTAGAAACAAAAGCAGTGTTTATTCTTATCACCCCAAAACTTATAAATCATTATAAAATGTAAAATGTGGGGCTATGAACTCACCTCGAGTGGATGAGATAACAACATATATCAAATGCGTGAAAAATGCGTTGCAAATACGCCCCAATGCAACCTAATTAATTATAGGTTGTATGAGTACTAAGTACTTTGAATAACTACTACCCATAAAATTCTATATAGCTTACATCCACACCATCCTAATTGAAGTTTGTGAAATAATATTTAAATTGCATTTGATAAATATTAACCTTGTGTTTGTACTCGTATAATCGAATAAATAATTCAACTGTCTTTGTAAAATAATATTTATAAAGTTTAGGACATGTATAAATATTATATAAATGATTCTAAAAATGTTTCGCAAAAAATTATATTAAAAACGAACCAACACTATTCATGTCAGGAAATAGTGCACAAGTACAAAATAGTGTGTAACTTTCTTGTTTTAAGCTCGTTTGGGATTTTTCTTACATCCATGCTTTCGTATTAAAAGTCGATGTATCAAAATATTACATTTTCATATGTTTGGATCCAGGTGAACAGTGGTTTTTATTGTTCATGACTGTTATAAACTTATTTTTATAACTTTAATTAACGTAAAACTCGTAAATGTCGTATCTTATTCATTTTAGATTCGATTTTAGTAATTCTTTTAAGCACGTCTTCATAATTAAAAGTTCTATCTTATTAATGATGTTTTCAAAATATTCATATCTGATATGAACAGTAACTTTTAAACTTCTATAAAAAAAAAAGTATAAACGCGTTTATTATCGCGTAACTTGTAAATTGCCTGTATCTCCTTCGTTATAAAAAAATCCGTTTTTTTTTCGAGGTTCTTCACATACCCACGATCCTTTGGGCTGGACATGTAGTATTTTATTATAAAATTATAAAATAAATATGTTAAAAATCGAATTTGAACAGACCCTTTGATTTGTTTTGTAAAAAATATGTTTTAACTTGGTTTTGTGACTTTCTAGTTTATCCACTTTGTTACAAGTCCTTTACAACCATGTGCACCATGTATCTTAGATGCTTAGGTTCCTCAGTCCTTCATTTGTCCAAATATTATCCAAGAATCACAATATCCATATGCCTAAATACTTATTTGTCCATAACTTTATATAAGTATACATGAAAGGTAACATGTTTATATATACTTTTCATATATAAACCACACTTGTACAATACTTGTACTTCCATTATAACATGATATTAACATCCATATATCATATGTAGAAGTTTACTAAACCATAAACAAGTGCAAAAATCTATTTTACAAGTTAATACTTTTCCTAGATGGTGATTAACTATATAACCATTATATACATATAAAATCACAAATGTAAAGAGATTAAGGTTTTTAGATAACCTTAATATGATGTATGATGATGAACAACAAGATCTAAACCCTTGTTTAGCAAACAAACCCTAGCTTTCAACACCTTGAAAACCCTAATTTCAACAAAACCCTAATCTGGAACCTTTCTTGTTTAACACTTGTAAATCTTAAACCAAACCTTCTAAACACCTTAGGTTATCTTAGATATGATGTAGGAAACAACTTGGAAATGTTTGATATTAAATTTTGTATGGATGTTTTTAGGTGTTGGATTTGGGCCGCGGCATATAGAAAGAAAAGGGAGAGGAATTTGTAAAATTCACCTAAGAATGAAAAGTGTGGTTTTTACCTACTTACACTAGATAAGAAATTATAAACACAAGGACCTAGTTGAGATCAAGTCTAGGTTCATGAAAGACTATGCTAGACAATGGAAGGATTTCTAGGGATAGTTTGTCAAGACTTGGAAGATATGAGTCTCTTGTTTCCCTAAAATGGATTTTATCCCATGAAAGACAAGGAAAGGTGTTGAAGCTAATTATATTCTTTGTATCTATCCATTCCATATCTAGCCCACATAGACATATATTGTGATATATTTGTAAATTTTGAGTATAGGGTATAATTGTGGGTATTTGTTGAAGTGTAAAACGTTTGGTGGGTTCCGGGAATGCCGTAAAACGTAGTTTTATCGCGATAACGTAAACACTATTATACGTAACCAATAAAAATAAAATATGCAAAGTTGTAATAAGTTATCCTCCAATAATTACTTTAACACTTGTTTGAATGTAAACATTTAATTTTTGAGATGCCCTGATTACATTGAATGATAATTTTTAGCTACGCGATTTAACTTAACGATTACGATTTAAAAAAGCAAAACGCGTACAACTACTAAAAATCATTAGTGAATTTTCTTGACAGTCGTCAATGACCCTAAAACACAGGGTGTTATAAGATACTCGCACCACCAAGTAGAACAAGAAGAATAAAGAAGAAACCCAACCTAGGAAAGTTGAATAAAATGAAGTCGTGTTGTAAACCTTTTGTGATGTTGATGTAAGCATTCATGGTTTCAAATGCGAATAACTTATATGATCTGACTGTACTTGTCAATAAATCTATCTATGTATGATGGTGTTTGATGATACATGTCTTCTGATCTTGTGGCAAAATGGAAATAAACGTTCTAAATCTGCTAAGAAACATAAAAGGCGAAATATTAGGAAACCTACGAGTCATGTATTCACTGATGTAGGATTTAAGTGGAAACCAACAGGCAGAATCTTCACTATAGATGGTAACTCGTGCCCTTTAACTAGGATCACCTTAACTAACATAGTGCCTCCTAAGCAAACCACTTCCCACTTAGATGAAATACAAAGACCAAAAATAAAAGTCTATAGCCAAAAAATGTTAAAAACATAGGTTCGAGTAAAATCGCTAAGATTGTAGAATCTAAGAATGCTAACCACTCGGAACCCAATCAAATTTGGTGATCTACTGCAATAGATATTCCATCTTCTTCTTCTCTTGTCATGACGGGTTGTCCAGATTGTACTCTGGTATCTAGACTCTGGTTGTTCGAAACACATGACAGGGAATCGCTCTCAGCTCATGAACTTTGTTAGTAAATTTCTGGGTACTGTTAGATTTGGGAATGACCAGATTGCAAGGATTATAGGGTATGGTGACTATCAGCTGGGAAACGTTATTATCTCAAGGGTTTACTACGTTGAGGGACTTAGACATAACTTATTTTCTGTTGGCCAACTTTGTGATGCGGATCTTGAAGTTGCATTTCGGAAAAACACTTTCTTTCTTTTTCGCAATTTAGAAGGGTTGATCTACATTCAGGTCCGAGGCACAAATTTGTAGCCAATTTCTCTTGAATGACATGGCTTAAGATATCTCCGATCTTTGTCTTCTATCCCAAGCGTCAAAGACTAAAAGCTGGTTATCGGCACTGTCGGTTTTATGGGTTCATCTAACTCTTCGGTACTTTGAACAAGCTAGCTAAAGACGGTCTTGCACGAGGAATTCCTAGACTTAAATTTCAGAAAGATCATTTGTGTTCAGCATGTGCATTAGGGAAAAGAAAAAAAATCCTCTCATCAACCCAAAGCTGAAGACACTAACCAAGAGAAACTATATCTTTTGCATATGGATTTGTGTGGCCCGATGCGTATGGCTAGTATTAACGGGAAAAGGTATATCTTAGTGATAGTCGACAATTACTCAAGATTTACTTGGGTCAGATTTTTGAAGACAAAAGATGAAGCTCCTGCAGCCATCATCAAATGTATTAAAAACATACAAGTTCGTTTGAATGCCACTGTCCAGAATGTTCGAACAGATAATGGAACCGAATTTGTCAATCAGACACTTCGTGAATTTTATGAAAATGTTGGCATCTCGCATCAAACTTCTGTAGCCTGTACTTCTCAGTAGAACGGTGTTGTCGAAAGGCGAAATTAGACTCTTGTTGAAGCCGCTCGAACAATGCTGATATTTTCTAAAGCTCCATTATTTCTCTGGGCCAAAGCTATCAATACAGCTTGTTATACCCAAAACCGTTCTTTGATACGCCTCCGATACAACAAAACTCCATACGAGCTTATGCAAGACAAGAAACCGGACTTATCATTCCTTCATGTCTTTGGTTCACTTTGTTATCCTACCAATGACCATGAGGATCTGGGTAAATTTGATGCAAAAGCAGACATTGGGATTTTCGTTGGTTACGCGCCTGCAAAGAAAGCGTTCAGAATCTACAACAGAAGGACCCGGATAATTTCTGAAACAATTCATGTAACGTTCGATGAGCTAACAGCAATGGCTTCTGAACAATTCAGTTCAGGACCCGGGCTTCATTGAATGACTCCTGCTACATCCAGTACAGGACTCGAATGACTCAGTTCAAAATCTTATTTTCTCAACAACCTTCTTGCACCATTAGAGATGATTGAAATTGGTTGTTTCAACCAATGTTCGATGAATACTTTAACCCTCCACCAATTGTTGTTTCTTCGGTTCAAGAAGCTGTTGTTCCAAGAGCTAAAGTATTAGCTGATTATCCTATGTCAACTTCCATTGACCAGGATGCTCCATCAACAAGTATTCCTTCATCACAAGAACATGAACAGTCTCCAATCATTTTTCAAGGTTTTAAAGAATCACCAAAAACACTAACATTTCATGATGATCCACTTAACGAATCTCCTAGTAAAGACTCGACTCCTCAAGGATCATCATCTAATGTAAGACAAATCCACACTCCATTTGAACACCTTGGTATAAATGGACTAAGGATTATCCTATAGTCAAAAAACGGCATCGGTGATCCTTCCCCCTCGCTCTGTATCTACAAGAAACAAACTTGAAACTGTTTTTTATTTCATGTGGTGGTTATTTTAATGCCTTCATTACTTCATTAGAACCCAAGAACATCAACAAGCAAGAACGAACCGTCATGGACAATGCAATTGCAAAAGAAATCAGAATTTGAAAGACTTGATGTTGGGATTGGTGCCTATGAATGACCCTTAACGTGTATCTTGATCAAACTCAAATGGATTTATAAGGCAAAAACAGATGAATCTGGTAGGTTACTAAAAGAATAATGCTCGACTATAGTTGCTCAAGGATTTTCAACAGAGAGGTAGTCGACATTCGATAGAATCATTTGCAACCGGTTGCTAGAATTGAGGCCATTCGTAACTTCGTAGATATGCCGCTCACAAGAATAATAATAATCAACCAAATGGACGTTAAAACGGCTTTCTTTGATTGGCAAGCGTCAAAGAAGAGTCTAACGTTTCTCAACCAGAAGATTTGAGTTGATCGGACAACCCATCACAATACATTTGTACAAAGCTCAATAAAGGCCTTTAATATAAAACGTTTAAAACAAGCACCACTGCATGGTAAGATATGCGGTCAAGCTTCTCCTCATTCTCTCACAATTCTCAAAAGGTGCAGTTGATCTAACACTCTTCCCCCAATTAAACGGGGCATGCTGGAAATGACATATTATTGGTACAAATTTATGTTGAGATAAATATTAGGCATCAACTAATACTAGCCTGATGAGGTGATGAGTTTGCAAATCAAATGACCAATAAAGTTCCAAGATGTCCGATGATGGGGCCAATGTTCATTCTTTATAAGGATTTACAAGTATCTCAAAGTCCTATAGGAATCTTCATAAACCAAACTAAATATGCTTCTGAAATTTTTTAAAATTATGGTTTGCATATTACTGATTCTGTCGACACACCCATGATTGAAAACAAAAAACTAGATGAAGATCTACAGGGGAAACCAGTTGATGCTACACTTTACGGTGGCATGATTGGTTCCTTAATGTATCTTACAGCCAATTTGTTAGACTATTCATCAATGTTAGTATAGTATATTATATGAATGAGACATTCACATGTGGGAGCTGTTGGTTTGTGCTCATGTCATACAAATATTTATACAGCTGGAAATACGTGAGCCTATGAGGTCACACACGTATACACTTAGATATCACTCTATTGGTATGTATAATATAAGTGTATATTTATTATATATGTATTTAATACTAGATTAATGTGTATAATAAATATAAGTGTATATTTATTATGTATATTAATATTCCAACGATAGAATACTAACGGTCATTAATTAGTTCATTTATGACTAATTAACTATAAGGCTTTTTAAATAATGTGTAATTAAATGTAATTATACATAATAGTTAGAAAAGTCAAAAAGTCAATCCAAAGGGTTGTTTCGGTTGAGGTTCGACCGGCCTAGGCTAAAAGAAAAGGAAAATGAGTTTATCCCACACCGGTGGGATAGGTAAACTTGAGGGCTCTATATCATGTATAAATAGAGGATCCCCTAGCTCATTATTCTCATCCCTTCTTCTCCTCTTCTCCTTGTAGTCGACAAAAGTAAAGATCCCCTTAGGGAAAGGTGTTTGAGTTCGACTACTTATAGTATTCAGTATTCGTTGGTTCGTAGAACTAGCATTCAGGTTGTATTGGTTAATGTGGATACACGTAAGGATACTTACTTTAGTACTTGGAAGGTTTCGGGTCCTCATGGTATTATAGGATACATATGGCGAATACAAGAAGAAAGCCCGTCTCATCCACGTAGTTGATTGCAATTCGGATATGTTTACTTTGTTACGTTATTATGTAATAATGTATGCATTAAATTTTAATTGATCTATAACCGTTGCGTAGCACATGTAATGTATTAATGTAATATTTAAGGTATTTATAGACCATGATTATCCAACAATATCACGTCTATTCAACCCATCCTCGTCAACCTCGCGCGCTTCACCAATATCGAAAACATCATATATCGTGCTACTAACCTCATCAACAACAATATTATAACACCCCGTGTTTTAGGGTCATTGAAGTCGTCAATAAATTCACAATGTATCTTTTGTATTGTACGCGTTTGCTTTTAAATAGTAAACGTTAAGTTAAATCGCGTAAGCTAAAAATTAGCGTTCCAATGTAAACGACATCAAACATTAAATGTTTACATCAGCAAGTGTTAAGTAATTAATTAATGAATAATAATTATCTTTGTTCATTGTATTGTTTATTGTTTCGTAAATTGATTACGTTTCGCGATAAAATTGCGATCTAGCATACCGGAAACCACCATAACTTTTCTACCTTCAACAAATACCCACATTTATACCCAATATATAAAAATTACAAAAATACATCACCTATATCTCTCTATGTCTAGATATGGACCAAAGGATATAAGAAAATCTCATAAAAGAACACATTTCCATGTTTTCATGGAATAATCTCAACTATTAGGAGACATCTATCCAATTTCTTCAAACTTTGACCAAATACTATGATCATGACCATCCTTAAGACCCTATTTGTGCTTCCTTGACTAGTTATACATGTGCATTGCTTGTACATTGCATGAGATAAGAAATCATAGCACTTAACACTTAGAAAAAAATCAAAACACTCTCCTTTGACCTCCCCTCCTACCCACGGCTCAAAACCACATATAAACCAACCTACCCAACTTTTTATACCAATTATACAAGCAATACAAAACAACATATTCTAAACCTACTAAGATGATTTAAGGTTTGATCAAGCCTTTTCAAGTTTTATCAAGAAAAGGAAACTAGTAATTTCTTGTTTGCAACTTGTTTTTTAAAAAATCTAAACAAGGGTGTTAAATTGTATTTCTCAATCATCATACATCCTTTAAGGTATTCTATAAACCTTTATGTCTTTACTTTTCTCATTTTTATAAGTATATATGTTCTATATAGTTAAATTACCATTTAGGGTTTTAAACATGTTAAATGGATAACTTACTTGTGATTATGATTTTTAACACTTTTTCATATGATATGAACTTGTGATCTTGGACTAATGGACATTAATATAAGTATCACATATGTCAAGATTAAAGGTATAAGGATTTATTGTAAAACTACTAAAGTGAAAAGTACATAAAACAAGTTTTATATCAAAGTATACTTATTAATTGTAAAGGGGTTGTTTGGATTTCGTATTTTAAACAGGGGGTTTGACACTTTATAAAAACAATACGACTCATGACGATTCCAAAAAGCTAAGAAACTTGAAAAACGGATAAATAGCAAAAAAGATACGATAAAAATACGATTTACGTTAATACCGGGTTTTATAAAACTATTTTTATAAAAGTACTATTCCTGACAGAAACTTTTATTTTTGTAAACCTCATAAAATCAATAGAACTTTCAATACGAGAACTTTTCGAAAGAATAGCTAAAAACGGAGCTATAACTAATGAAGAACACATTTACGAGTTTACGCTAATTGAAACGTAAACACGAGTTTATAGCTGTTGTGAATTGTAAAAACACTATTCATCACAGAATGTTGAAAAATGTAGAAATGTAATAATTTGATCACTCGGTCTTAGTAAGGAAGTTGGGCATGAAAAAACGTCAAAATCGGTCTTAAAAGCGGAAAAGTTATTGCTATATTTACTAAAACTGTAATTATAAATGTTTTTAACTTATTAAACACAATTTTTACCAAAACAATTAGAGGGTGATTGAACTAATTAACTATTGTTTATTAGTTAGCAAAGTGCTATATTACTATGGAGTTTCATAATGAGGCCTCTTCGGGTGTGGCGTAGCGACGAGTTGTTTGATTTACTATTTAAATGTTTCCTAGCTCCTTCATACGTTCACTATATACCCTTATTATGATAGCCGTAAAAAAACGATAGTATGATGAGCTATATAGGAATATAAATATTGGTTAAACGAAGTACAAGGTACCTATACGACCATAACATTAAATCGGTTGCATCTGACGATTGCGTGACCGGTATTTGTGATATACCTTTGATATTCGCTCACTCAGGTGAGTATATAGCCCCACTTTTACATGATTTGTTTTACAAAGTGTTTTTGGGGTGAGAACATGCAATGATTTAATAATTGACATAAGTGGTTAAAGTTTATATTATGAATATGCGTGTTGCCTAAGTAGCGATAAACCCTACTTTGAGCCTCATTATCATGATCTGCCATTTACTGGATTGTGAGATCGAATGTTATGAATAGATCAATTGGGAATTGACATCCCGGTCCAGGTGATTAGCTTATCACTGGGCAAACGAACATATACCAGTCGAACATAGGATTTGCGGCTAGGAACATCATCACGGAATGTAGGCCATTTATATGGTATTCATTTATGTCGAGCTTCAGTGTCATGAGCTTAGGGCAACGTAATTACATTTATATGATGTCTGCATCTAATATTATCATATAACTTGGTTAAATCATTTTGTGTCCTAACAATATACGATTTATCAAAACCTATAATTCCACCAACAGTGTATTGTTGACGTTTTAAAGCAATGTTTTTCAGGGGATCAGTAAGCACGAGGTTCAAGGGATACATTGGTGGTTTGATTTTGGATATCATGCATTAAAGATTTTGTCGCATTACATTTTGTATAACTGTTATGGGCTAGAAATCTTTGTATTTTGAACAAGTAGACAAGTGAAGCTTCGGCTTATGTAACAAATACTTTGTTAATTCCAATGTATCAGTTTTAAACGACTTTTTGGTCGTTCTATATACATCTTGTGTTATTGATCTATGAAGTAACATGCCCCGGACCCTTATTCCGCTGCGACCCAATTTGGGGGTGTTACAGAATTGTATCAAGAGCCAAGGTTATAGAGAACCAGGTCAAAATGTTTTTGCTGGACCATAACCGTTTTCAAACATCGAATTCATAACAAAGGGTTTACCGACGGACATACATATGTGCATACATTCATGCATACACTACTTGTTTTGCATTAGTTAGTTGGACAGATGCATTCATAATTGATATACCTGTTATAAATAAAAATGTATATTAGCTAATAAGAGTCCTTATATTAAATACAAATATAATCATTTTGAATTTTTAGTATTCATCATGTCAATAACTGGATGAATCAGGGGTTACATACACGAGTTACCAGCCTAATTTTTGATGATTTAGACCGACAGAAGATCACCAAGAGTCCGATTGAATCAAGAGTATCTTGAGTCTGCCTGGGATGTCAGATTACCCATACGTGAGGTGCTCTTCAGGCCCAACCTCTCCAATTACGTGCCTGCCCTTGATGAGCCAGAGAGCAGGCACCACCTTCTCCTACTATAGTCTCGTAAAAAAAAAAAAAAAATCCCACCCGATCGCTAAGGCGGACTAGAGGAGGATGATGATGAGGACCCCGAGGAGGATTCCTTCGATTTATCCTGCAGATGGAGAGATACGCGATGACGAGGAAGGGTCATCAGAGAAGATGAGGAAAGATGACATGACATCGAGCGATGAATAGTAGGAGGAGTGGAGGATCACCGTAGCACCTGCCAACATCTGTAGTTGTGCTTTACACTACTGAACAGGCCCCATCTGCGGAGGGACAGAGCGTAAGACTGATGAGATCTGCGGCACACTCCACCACCACACCTCATATCGTGTGACAGCTAGGATTTCTATTCCAGCTCCAGTACCTACACTAGTATGGTCTGATGTAGAGGTTTCCAGACTTCTTGCTATATATACTCTACTATCATCACCACTCTCCCCATGGTCTTCACCACTTCTCCAGATACCTACTCCATCACTACCACTATCACCACCCTCACCTATGTTATCACCAACACCACCTCCTAGCCCTATTCATTCATTGGGCTATCGAGATGCTATGATTCGGATGAGAGATGAGGTTGCATCTACTTCTCATTCTCTACCATTACCACCACCCTTTATACTCTCCCCCACCAGACCAGATGCACCATCATTAGGGATACAACCACCCTTGTCCATATCAGTTCCTACTTCATCACCACCATTGCTACTACCCTCTGCTAGTCGTAGGGAGGACAGACCCGAGGTTACCTTACCACCTCGGAAGAGGTTAGGTATCGCTCTTGGTCCTGGATACGAGGTAGGAGAGAGCTCATCTGTTGCAGCTGCTAGACCGGCTAGATGTCTTAGGGCAGACTATGGCTTTGTAGCTACTATAGATAGGGAGATCAGGCATGATCCAGAGAGAGAGGATGGATATAGGATCACCGACTCGTAGGACGAGATAGTTGATACCCTTCAGGGGGCACCAATTAGTACTGACACGGAGTTGGGTCGACATATGACAGCATTTGAGACTATGGTTAGGCAAGACACGGATGAGATTTATACGAGGTTAGACATGATCAGTAGTCAGAGATACTATTGGCCTGTTTTGGCTCCAATAAGTTTTTTAGAGACAGACGAGTACATGCATATACACGTCATCAGATGGAGACAGAGGCTAGATTGTCCTGAAAGGCTTGGAGGAGATCGATGGATGCGAGTGATCTTGCCCGCAGAGAGGTTATGTCACTGCCCACTACCGTACTGGGTCAGATGTCAGAGATTAGAGAGTTGCATGCTACTGATCGCAGGAGACAGGTTGTGATTTCAGAGATGCTAAAGGCAGACCAGAGATCTGCAGAGATAAGAGAGTTGAGGACAGATGATCATACCCGACAGCAGCAGCTTATACAGACATTGACAATGATGCAGTCATTACAGGGACAGGTGACCACACTACAGGGACAGGTGACAACACTACAGGGATAGGTTACCGCACTACAAGGACAGCAGGGACCCGCTGGAGGTCCTGCACAGCCAGAGCTTCTAGAGGAGGCTGGTAGCAGTTCATAGATTAGATCATGTTATGGCTAGTCATTTTGTATATAGCCTACTAAGTATTACGGGTTTAATCTCGCTAGTAAGGCTTTAGTTTTTTTGGCTTTTTTATGTTATTTTGTAACCTAAATGTTATGATCATTTTGTATCTGGACCATTCATGTATGTTTTCCAATTTATATATGGAATGGTTGTATTATGTCACGTTTATAATCTAATTTGTTTATGAATGAATGTCGATTTGGTTATATCATTGTTGATTACAATTCAGTTGTATATTTCACTGTGTGATGTGATCTCACTTTATTTATCATGTATATATCATGTCATGGTTATGATTTTATGAAAACGGGTATTGTATTTTCTTGTGATTGAAGAAAATAGCACCAAAACAAACCACAAGGTTAACACCGGTCACAACAACCCCAGCCCCAACAGCAACCACCACCACGTCGGTCACTAATGCCCAACTTCGGGCAATGATTGACCAAAGTGTCACTGCCACTTTGGCAGTACGTGATGCAAACAGGAATGGCGATGACAGCCAAACTTCGGGAACGAGTGGCAGAAGGACTAAACGCATTGTTCGAGAATGCACTTACCAAGACTTTATAAAGTGCAAACCTCTATATTTCAAAGGTACCAAGGGAGTTGTTGAATTAACTCAATGGTTCGAAAGGATGGAGACTGTTTTCCGCATAAGCAACTGCCCTGTGGAAAATCAGGTTAAGTTTTCCACTTGTACTCTTCTAGCAGGTGCTCTAACATGGTGGAATTCCCATGTTATGACTGTCAGTCATGATGCTGCATATGCAATGACTTGGGCTGATCTGAGAAAGAAGATGACTGACAAGTATTGTCCGAGGAACGAGATGAAAAAGCTCGAGGCTGAATTATGGAATTTGAAAGTGAAGGGTAACAGATGATGATAAGGGTCCAACCAACTTTTCCAAAACCTAGGATTCAGATTGTGTGTTAGAATGGTTCCTGGAGGAGTCTGACAAGAATTGAAAGGTACTCGGCGGATTACCCGTCATGATCCATGGAAACATTGTTAGCAACAAAGCCGAAACCATGCAATAGGCTGTTGAAATTGCCACTAAACTAATGGATAATAAAGTCTTAACGCATTGCTGAAAGACAGGCTTGAGAACAAAAGAAGTTTGAAACACTTCCCAAACAATCAAAACCACCAACAGAACAAGAGACAAGAACACTGGCTGGACCTATACCTGTAGTGACTGTTAAAAAGAAACCATACGGGGATCTAAACCCCTTTGCTCAAAATGCAACTGTACCACGACGTCCCATGTGCACCAAAATCCATAAATGCAACAAGTTAGGCCATTTGCTTGTGGACTTGTTAGGGGTGCGGGAAATGCCAATAATGCTAACAATCAGAGGGGCAATGGGTCAGGCCAGAAACCTACTTGCTTCGAGTGTGAAGTTCAAGGACACTTCAAGAGGGAATGCCCAAAGCTGAAGAACAATAAAAACCGTAGAAATCAAGTTGTGTAAATGTGGGACAGGGCTCCAGCCAAATGTATGTGGTGGGACGTGCAGGGACAAACCTAGATTCCAATATCGTGACGGGTACGTTCCTTCTCAACAACCGCTATGCTTCTATCTTATTTGATACTGGTGCCGATATTGAGTTTGTGTGCTACTGCATTAGAGTTCCCAAGTGGATATCACGCCATCTACCTTAGATCACTATTATGTATGTCGAACTGCGTGACGGGAGATAATTGGTTAAACACAATCCTTAGGGGTTGCACAATACAGTCTCCTAAACCACCCATTCAACGAAATTTTAATGCCGAAAACATGGTAGTTTTTGACGCTATAATTGGGATAGATTGGTTGGCAAAGTACCAAGCAATCATTGTGTGTGCCGAAAAGATCGTTCATATCCCCTGGGGAAATGAAACATTGATTGTTCACAGGGACGAAAGCAACCGGGGACACGAGGCTCGTCTGCATATTATCTCGTACTCCAAAACACAAGAATACATGCTAAAAGGATGTCCAGTCTTTTTGGCACATGTCACTACAAATGAGTTGAAGCCCAAGTCAGAGAAGAAGCGACTTGAGGATTACCAATAGTATCGAGATTTATCTGAAGTCTTTTCCTGAGGACTTGTCGGTCCTTCCCTCCAACCTCGTACAATTGGACTTGCAAATTGAATTTGTACCTGGTGGCTGGCTCCTTAGCACGCACCTTATCGATTACACCTTTTGAAATGAAAGAGATGTCGGAGCACTAAAATAACAATCTTACAAAGGCTTTATAAGACCTAGTTCTCACCCTGTGGAGCTCGTCCTTGTTTGTCAGAGAAGAAAGAACGGATCATGCCGAATGTGCATTAATTATCGGGAATTGAACAAGCTAACGGTGAAGAACTGTTATCCGCTCCCAAGAATTGACGATCTATTTGATCAGCTTCAAGGGTCGAGTATCTACTCGAAGATCGACCTAAGGTCGGGTTATCACCAACTGAGGGTTCGAGAAGTAAAGACAATCCCAAAAACCGCTTTCAAACCCATTATGGCTAAATTTGACTTTTAAGTTATGTCTTTTGGTTTGACAAACAGCATCACTGCCGTATTCATGGACCCGTATGTATCGGGTGTGCAAACCATATCTTGATAAATTCGTTATTGTCATATTGTATAATATTCTGATATATTTCAAAGAACAGCAAGAACACTAAGAACACCTTAAATCTAATATATAGAATTGCTTAAGAAAGAGGAGTTTATCGAAATTTTCAAGTGTGAATTTTGTAAACCCAAGTAACAGATCCTTGTCACAAGCTTGATAGTGATGTCATTCACGGTAGATTCCTGCCAAGAATCGAATCCATTAAAGATTGGGCGAACTCCAGAGGTCACCAACGAGATTTAATAATTTTTAGGTCTTGCTGGGTATTACTGGAGATTCATTGAAGGGTTTTCGAAGATCGCCAAACCAATGACCAAGCTTAACCAGAAGAAGGTCGAGTTTGTTTAGGGTGATAAACAAGAAGTAACTTTTCAACTGTTAAAGCAGAAGTTATGCAGTGCACCAATCCTGGCCTTACCTGAAGGAAGCGAAGATTTTATCGCATACTGTGATGCTTCAAAAAAGGGTTTGGGCGCTGTGTTAATGCAAAGAGAAAACGGGATTGCTATTGCATCAGCCAACTAAAGAATCATTATAAGAATTATATGACTCGAGCTTTTGGAACATGAGCAGTAGTGTTTCTCTCTCAATGATTTGAGTCACTAACCTGTTTGTGAACCAAGTGCACGGTGTTTACTGATCATAAGAGTTTACAACACATTCTTAATCAGAAAGAGTTGAACATGAGGCAACGACGTTGGTTGGAGTTGCTCAGTGATTAACGATTGTTAGATCGATATCACCCAGGCAATTCAAACTTTGTTGCTTGATGCTTCTAAGCAGGAAGGAGAGAGATTAACCATTAAGATTCGAGCCTTAGTCATGACCATTGGCTTGGATCATCCCAACAAATCTTGGAATGCTCAGAAACTGAAAGCACGAAAACCGAGATACATCAAGAATGAAGATGTTGGAGGATGATTGTTGAAAACCAAAAAATCAGATGCGATCAGTACGGAAAAGTCTTGGAATCCCGAGGCGGATGGAACTCTATGCCTCAATGGCAGGAGTTGGCTACCCTGTTATGGTGATTTACGGACTGTGATCATGCACGAGTCCCACAAATCAAAATACTCTATACATCCGGGTTCTGACAAGATGTACCAAGATATGAAGAAGCTATATTGGTGGCCCAATATGAAAGCCGACATCGCCACCTATGTTAGCAAGTGTTTTTTTGAAGCAAGTGCTAAAGTCAAGTCCGAACATCAAAGCCATCAGGAATGTTTATTACCACCCACGATACCTGAAATGGAAGTGGGACAACATCACAATAGATTTTGTCACAAGCTCCCAAAACTTCGCAAGGCACGACACCATTTGGGTGGATTGTGACCGACTCACTAAGACTGTAATTTTCCCACACCAATAAGAGAGACTGATCATATGGATAAACTTGCAAGAATATACCTAAATATAGTTGTCCGAGCATGAAATACGCAGTTATAATCATTTGTGATCGCGGAATCCCGAGGTTCGCACATCCAACTTCTGGAGGTCACTTACAGAATGCTTTAGGTACTAATAGGATATGAAGTACTGCGTACCGATCCACAAACGAAGACAGGCAAATTCGAGAAGACAATTCAAACTCACTAGGATATGCTTCGACTTTTCGTGATTGATTTCCAGAAAGGTTGGTTAATTCACTTACCGTTAGTTGAATTCTCTTATAACAATATCTATCACTCTAGCATCAAGGCGCACCTTCCAGAAGCAGCTTTATTGTCCGAGAAGTTGTCGTCACCTGTTTTGTTGGACCGAAGTTGGGAAAGCTTAAATCCACAGTCCAGAACTAATACAATAGACGACAGAGAAAATCGTACCAAATCAAGCAAAGGAATTCAACCGCTCGTGATCCGACAGAAGAGTTACGCGGATTCTGAATCATAAACCGATGGAATTCCAAGTCGAGATATAGTTTTTTTATGCCTTAAAGTTTCGCCTTTGAAAGGGTCGTACATTTGGTCAAACGGGGGGAAGTTAAACCCCAGGATAAGTCGACCTTTTAAGGAATTTTAGGAAAGGTAGAGAGGTTGCATACAAATCGAGCTGTCTAAAAGAACTAAGCAGGTTCACAATACATTTCATGTTCCAACTTGAAAAAGTGCTAATGCCAAAGAACCGTTAGCCATTCCCGTTGGATGGACTTCAAAGTGACACTCTGGTTCTTCACGTAGCTTGATTGCTATTCGATATGTTTACTTGTTTACGTTTTATGTTAATTATGTATGCTATATGTGATCTATATCCGTTGCGTAGCACATGTAATATTAATGTAATATTAGGTTTTATAGACCATGATTTCCAACAATATCACTCTATTCAACCCATCCTCGTCAACCTCACGCGCTTCACCAATATCGAAAACATCATATATCGTGCTACTAACCTCATCAACAACAATATTATAACACCCCGTGTTTTAGGGTCATTGAAGTCGTCAATAAATTCACAATGTATCTTTTGTATTGTACGCGTTTGCTTTTAAATAGTAAACGTTAAGTTAAATCGCGTAAGCTAAAAATTAGCGTTCAATGTAAACGGACATCAAACGATTAAATGTTTACATCAAGCAAGTGTTAAGTAATTATTTTAATGATAATTATTAACTTTGTTCATTGTATTTTTATTGGTTGCGTAAATTGATTACGTTTCGCGATAAATTGCATCTAGGCATACCCGGAACCACCAAAACTTTTCTACGCTTCAACAAATACCCACATTTATACCCAATATATAAAAATTACAAAAATACATCACCTATATCTCTCTATGGCCGGATATGGACCAAAGGATACAAGAAAATCTCATAAAAGAACACATTTCCATGTTTTCATGGGATAATCTCAACTATTAGGAGACATCTATCCAATTTCTTCAAACTTTGACCAAAGACTATGACCATGACCATCCTTAAGACCCTCTTTGTGCTTCCTTGACTAGTCATACATGTGCATTACTTATACATTGCATGAGATAAGAAATCATAGCACTTAACACTTAGAAAAAAATCAAAAACACTCTCCTTTGTCCTCCCTCCTACCCACGGCTCAAAACCCTCAATATAACCAACCCACACAAACTTTTATACCACTTATACAAGCATACACACAACATATCTAAGACCTACTAAGATGATTTGAAGGTTTGATCAAGCCTTTACAAGTATTTATCAAGAAAAGGAAGCTAGGGTTTATAATTGGAAAACTAGGGTTTTCTTGTTTGCAAGCTTGGTTTAAAAATCTAAACAAGGGTTTAGATTGTATTTCTCATCATCATACATCACTTTAAGGTTATCTATAAACCTTTATGTCTTTACTTTTCTCATTTTTATAAGTATATATGTTCTATATAGTTAAATCACCATTTAGGGTTTAAACATGTTAAATGGATAACTTACTTGTGATTATGATTTTTAACACTTTTTCATATGATATGAACTTGTGATCTTGGACTAATGGACATTAATATAAGTATCACATATGTCAAATATGGTTATAAAGGATTTATGGTAAACTACTAAAGTGAAAAGTACATAAAACAAGTTTTATATCAAAGTATACTTATTAATTATAAAGGGGCTGTTTGGATTTCGTATTTTAAACAGGGGGTTTGACACTTTATAAAAATAATACGACTCATGACGATTCCAAAAAGGTAAGAAACTCGAAAAACGGATTAATAACGAAAAAGATACGATAAAAATACGATTTACGTTAATACCGGGTTTTATAAAACTATTTTTATAAAAGTACTATTCATGACAGAAACTTTTATTTTTGTAAACCTCATAAATCAATAGAACTTTCAATTACGAGAACGTGCTCGAAAGAATCGCTAAAAACGGAGCTATAACGAATAAGATACGACATTTACGAGTTTACGCTAATTGAAACGTAAAAACGAGTTTATAGCTGTTGTGAACAGTAAAAACACTATTCATCACAGAATGTTGAAAAATTAAAAATGTAATATTTTGATCACTCGTCTTAGTACGAAAGCGTGGGCATAAGAAACGTCAAAATCGGGCTTAAAACGCAAAAGTTATGCTATATTTACTAAAACGGTAATTATAAACGTTTTTACTTATTAAACACAATTTTACCAAAACAATTAGATGGTGATTGAACTATATAGACCTATATGTGGTATTAGTTAAGCAAAGTGCTATATTACTAGGGAGTTTCATAATGAGGCCTCTTCGGGGTGGCGTATCGACGAGTTGTTGGATTTACGATTTAAAGTGTCCTAGCTCCTCATACGTTCACTACATGACCTCTTAATTATGATAGCCCGAACGATAGTATGATGAGCTATATAGGAATATATGATATTGGTTAATCGAAGTACATGGTACTTATACGACCTTAAATTAAATAGGTTGCATCTGACGATTTGCGTGACGCATTATTTGTGATATACTTGATATTCGCTCACTCATGGTGAGTTTATAGCCCCACGTTTTACATGCTTTTATTTTACAAAGTTTTTGAGGTGAGAAACATGCAATGTTTTATAACTGGACACAAGTGGTTAAGTTTCATATTATGATTAGTGGTTGCCTAAGTGTGATACACCTTTGTTGAGCCCATTATCATGAATGTCAGTTACTGGATTTGTGAGCGGATGTTATGAATAGATTTATTATGGATTGACATCCCGTTCGGGTGATTGCTATCACTGGGGAAAACGATCGACTATTACCATGTCGAAATAGGATGTTGCGGGTTAGAACATATCTAACGGGCAATGATAAGGCATTTATATGGTATTCATTTATGTCGAGCTTCAGTTGTCTTGAGTTTAGGGCAACGTTAATACATTGTATTATGATGTCTGCCATCTGTTTGCATTATCAAACACTGGGAAATCTTGGTGGTCCTACCATATTGATTTATCCAAACCTTTATGAACTCCGTCACATTATTGTTGACATTTTAAAGCAATGTTTTTAAGGGGTCAGTAATGAGTAACGCACGAGGTGCAGTGCGGATAATTGGTTGGTTTTGATTTGGATATCATGCTTTAAGATTTTGTCGCATTACATTTTGTATAAAGTGTTATGCGCGCTAAGGAATTCTTTGTATTTTGGAACAAGTGGACAGTGACTTCGGCTTATGTAAAAATACTTTACCACACCGTGTTAAATCCTATGTAATCAGTTTTTAATGACTTATTTTGGTGTTCTTTATATATTTGTGTTATTGATCTATGAAGTAACACGCCCCGGACCCTTATTCCGCTACGACCTAATTTGGGGGTGTTACAGATTGGTATCAGAGCCAAAGTTATAGAGAGCCAAGGTTATAGTTAACCTATCAGATAGAGTCATGCTTAAGCCCGTTCACATCAAATTATTCGACATTGTACTCCAAACTACTCTTTGACTTATTTGGAGATATGAAAATGGGTTCACCCTTTCTTGTTATAGCATTATAACAGCTTATTAGGGTTTATCACACCGATAGGTTAAGTTAATCAATTGTAGATAGATATCATTTAGAATCTTTTTTGTAATCATTTCAACAGTGACAGTTATTTTTGATTTGTTTATGTGACGCTAAGTCATTTCAAAAAGGTAAGACACCAAATGAGGGTCCCGTGAATGTATATTTACTTCATTTTATAACTAGTAATTACTAAGGCTTCTCAAATAAAAAAAGTTTAAAGACATATAGATTGTTTTTTAATCCTAATTTAACTTTCTTTCGATGTTGATATACATCAAGTGTTTTCCTTTAGTAGTATACAATTTTCGTTTTTATGCATATGCTTTCGTAAGCTTATTATAAAATTGGTTAACAAAACCTTATACTATCAAGTGTTCAACGTCATTTTCGTATTCCTTACATTTGCCATAACGTGTATTTCGTATAAAACTTATCTTTAGACATCAAATTTAAGTAACATATCGATTTAGACGTGATTATGATCATCCTTTTAAAAAGATGTCGTTGGGTGATTTTAATTTTTAAGATCATTTACTTTATAATTTATTTTATGCATCTTTTTTAGTGTTAATTGGAAATAAAAAGGTTTAAACTTAGAATGCCATCCCATAGATAGATGTACACAGTTACAAGGAAAGAAAATTGATATAAAACCAAAGCTCAAAAAGTGAAAATGATAGCTTTTTAAAGAGTTCTAAATTAAATGCTATAATATGTTTTGACCAATTAATATTTATATTTTTAAATTAAATTAAAATTACTCATTAACATTGTAAAAGAAAAGTTTGAAAAAAAAAGTTAGATGTTTGGCTCGATTAGCTCGTTCGACTCGTTAAGCTCGACAAGATCGATCGGCTCGTTCGACTCGAGTAACTAAACGAGCATTGCGAAGAGCGGCCGTAATATTGCCTTTTTAAAAGCTGGGCTTGTTTATATAATGAGCTGATCCTTATTGTCGAGTCGACTTGAGCTTGACAATTTGCAGGCTCGAGCTAATCGAGCTCGAGCTCGAGTAGCTCGTTAAAAGCTCGACTCGTTAATACCCCTACATTATATACATAAAATAATTAATAAAAATCAAAATTCCCTCCCCTTGGAGCCCCCAAAACCGTCACCCCTTGTCCCCCATGCCCCCTTCCTCCAATCACATTGCAAGCTCATTTACACACTCATCAATCTACCACTCAAACCTCCCTTCACACTTATTCATTTTCACCTGCTCTTCCTTCTCAAATACACTTCTCTTTATCAAGATCGGGTTCCTCTTCTTTTTTTCCTTTTGGTCGGCCAAAGATTTAATAGCATCCACAATCCACCACTCAAAATCTTGATTAAACACAAGAATATCACTCAAACAGGCTTGTTTAATCATCTCTAATAAGTTTCTTGGTTCATTTTTCACTCAAAGCACCATTTGGAAAGTTGAATCATCTCAGCCTTATCTTCATATTGTCATTCACTTGGTGTTATCATTGGTAAGGTAAGGGTACAAGACGGCTTGTGCCTATCTTGTACCCGAAAAGTGCCATTTATGGCTTAAAACACATGTTTGTTCATCTTCTTTTGTTCTAATCCACAAGATGATAAATCTACTGATAATATAGTGTTATGACACTCTTTAAATAATGGTAATATGCTTATAAAAGTTGTATAAGTGGTTGTATGATTCGAATGATAAAACTAGTGATGATATGGGGCGTAAAATCATGATTTTAACCTAAATCGGGAGTTGATTTGTACATGCAATGAGTCAATGTTTTTCCAATGAGTATACTGATGTTTCTGGATAAAGAGGATGTATAAATGCATGTGAAATAGATTCAAGATTCATTTTGGTCGTTTTAAAAGTTTTATATGAAAATAAAAGAATGAAAGTCTTGGTAAAACCCGAAATAGTGGGTTGTGATTTTAGAATAGCCATCTTGTTTAAGGCATAACTTGATGATAAAAATAGCTTTTGGTGTGTTTCAAAAGCCTAAAATTATCTACTCAGAGTCTAGTTTTCGAAATATCAATAGTCAAGCATTGAAATGGAGTTTTGGTCAGTCGAACTACGAAAATGGTAAGAGTGGTTAAAATAGTCCAGTTTTCTGTTTTGGTCAAGTGTCGTGTTTTTAGTATAACTCACTAATACTAGCATATGGAGCCCTAAATTTCGACTGGGAACTAAATCATAATATGTATATGATATCATCAGAATACCAGAAACCACATTCAAAGTTAAACCTATTTTATGGCATGTACAATATGGTATGTCCAGAACTGAGTTTAAAAGATGTACGAGCCATTTGGCTATGTTAAAGAAATAGAAAAGATCTATAAAACTTCATGGTCACTCTAGACACATGATATTAAAATGTGTGTAAAGGATTTGAACCATAAATAATTTTTACTTGGTCAAACGGCCACTCAAAGTGGCTGAGTTTTCGGGACAGTTTTGTGTTTTTGTGTAACTTGGAAAAAGTGATACTTATTGTCACATATGAACTAATGAGACAACTAATAAATGTTTAATTGTTCTGATCATATCATTTAGGATCTAATTAGGTATATTATGTACCTTAGGTTTTGGGTAGAAGGGTGCGCGTTCGTTTGGGTTACCTACTTATTGTGAGTTGCCGTGAGGTCAACGATTGTTCTTGCTTTTGAGGTGAGTTTCTCACAGCCCCTCTTTTAACGTTTTTACAATTTTAGGGTGGAAAGCATGATGTGTCTTATTTCATTACTATGCTCGTGCTTTTATGTGTTTAAACTTTTGAGCATACTTGAACTTTTTGAATTTGGTTTGAACTTGTAGAACTTTGGAAACGCATTAAACTTTAAACTTGGTATGTATGTTATTGTATGCTTGGAACCCGCCACTACTTTTAACTCACTTTCCCACTCAACGGGATTAAGATGTTAGTACTTATGGATAGCGCTATTAGGAGATTATCCCCTCCTCACTCCCCGCATAAGGGTGCATAGTACTAAGTGTTAGTGCTACACTATACAACTCTGAACTTGATTGAAGATTTGGAACGGTTAGGCTGGAAACATTTAAGTAGTGCCTTGCATAAACACTATAACATACATATATAAATATTGATTTGATTTGTGTTACGTTACCTTTGGTAACGGGAACTGTCTTTGAAAACTAGAGTCGTTTTGGATTTGACTTGTTTTGGTAACTTGTTATTGAGTTGGAAAACTATTTTGGACATCAACTCTTTTATAAAACTATATTTTGTCTAAATAATCCTGTGAGCTCACCAACTATTTTTTAATAGTTGACCGTTTTTATCATGCTTTTCAGGGGACACTCCTAATGTGGAAACTTAGTGTACTTGCATTTGGACATGTTCAAGATGTCTTCTTTCTTCCAAAGTTCTTGTCTTTTGGAATATACATGTTCGGAAGAAAAACAACTTATGTTAACTTTTGTACTTTTTAAACTTGTACTTGAAATTCGGATATTTCTACGTTTATCTTAATCATGTATGGTGTTTTATCTATCATCTTGTGTGATGTTTATTGATACGTCGCACCTCGTGTTTCCGCTTTTAGCGGGGTGTGACAGATTGGTAATCAGAGCCTAAGGTTATAGAGAACGCCGGTTTTTCAAAATTAAAAATCCAAACTATAACCAAAATGATTTTCTTTTTCTAAAAACACCGAACATGAAATGAGTCGACTAGTCCGAGTGATTGCATCATTAGACCTAAATTATACATAACTTGATCAGCTATGTCTAATTTAGGGAGTATCATGCAACACTGGGTATAGTCATTATTTTAAACAAGTTTAAAAACTGACTTTCCACTTTAGTCACTGAAAAGCATACTAGGAATTATGTGCATTACACACCGTATATTTTTTTAGATGTCCACTATTTGAGTTTAGTACATCATGCTTATTTTGATTGACCCATTTATGTCCTGAGTTTGCTTTTATGTCAGTTACTGTTGCCACAGTTGTCACGCTGTCCCTAAGTACATTTTATTACCGACGCCTTTACGATTACTGTATGTCCCAAAGATCGTCTTCGCGCGCTAATGATTCCGCAAGTGAGTCGCAACGCACACTTAACTACTCTTCGTACCTTTACCCCGCATAAGACCTTGAGAAGGACTCGTCGATAGATTTCGAGTCAGAGCTTGAGGCGAGCAGCAGGTGAACTACGTATGCATAACATGTAGAGACATTCATTCTTCGTTATTAGGGCTACGCCAACCTAATTTTTGGTCAAGTCCCTGTCGTATTTTGTCATATTATTAAGCCAACTGTTTTGGCTGCGAATGTGAGTAGGAGTGCTTGTTCGTAAATACCGTGTTCAGTGATTCAAGTTTGTTTCTGAGCGACCCTAGAGTTGAGTCAATTTTTCAAAAACATTGAGCCGTTTACTAACTTCTAACTTAAGTTCATGACAGTTCTTGTTTGATAAGTTGTGAAATTAAGATTCAAGTTGCTACTTGGCTTAAGACCTTTGAAGAATTCACTCGAGGATGGGTGAGGCTTCGATGATGTGAGTTGGATACTTTATACACTTATAGTATTTTTATGCTATTATTATTACGCTATGTTTCTAAGCATACTTTTACCTCTGTCATATTTCGATCGCAATATAACACATCACTCGTTTCCCCCTCCCCCTGCGTGAATTCTAACATTTAATAGGGGAGATGACCCTACCATACGTATCATATATGAATATTTTCTCATCCACTATGTGGATCGACATTGTTTTTATCATGGAAATTTGTTACTTTTAATGTTTGTTCTTAAAGACATTCGATAAGACGGATTACGTCATTAGTTGCCCTAGGAGCAACTCGCCTATTACTGTTATCACTCTAGTTGTTTTGTTGTATGACCATCGCATGTAAGACCCCTTTTGAGATAAAATGATTGATACAAGAACGAGAACCTTATATTTGATATTTGTTAATTGTGTAACCATGATAACAATTTTCGTCCTGACGTTTGTGTTTTGGAGATGGTACTTATTTGGACGAGTCGAATTCCTTTGGTAACAAAACATGTATAAGTGAGATACTTTTTGAACACTTATTTTTAAAACGTGATGCACTAGTATTTATCAATGGTTACATCGTTTTAGCGTCAAAACTTATGTATTTTAAGGTACATGTAAACCTCAAATTTGGTTGAATATTATTATCCAGTCCACAAAAAAAAAATGTTTTTATTATCAAAACATAAATTATTTTGCATCAGTTTCATTGTGTTTGTTTATTATTACTTCAAATTTTTGGAAATTTTATTACGACTCCAAATTTCAAATTATTATTTCAACTTCAACTTAAAAAAAAAATTATAAAAAATTATATAAAAAAAAATCTATATTTTATGTTACTTGAAATACGTTTTTGGTCAAAACCATTTTATTATGATTTATGTTGGGAAACCAACCTTGTTGCAAGTTACTATGAAATACAAACTTTTTGGCAGACATATCCTTTTGAATGACAAGTATTATGGAAGTTTTGGAACTATATATGTGAGAACGTTTATCTTTTTCTCTATATAAATTTTCGTCGGCATCTCTGTTTGAACAAATGTTATTTCATTAAATTTCAAGTTGCATCATATATATGTATGCTACTCAAACTATACTTTGGTCAAATTACTCACTTAAATAAATGTTGTGGACAAATTTTACAAACCATACCTCCGAGAAGAAACACAAGCAACTCAGGAACGAATCGTGGTAACCAATCAAGGTACATATCCATTACCATTACAAACCTATAAGCATATCAGAGATTTGTGACATGACCAAAAGTTCTGGCTTTTAATTGATTTAACTTATGAGAAGTTATAAGAGGTATACTCTATCGAAATACTAATGACCCTAAGTTGAAGCAAGGGAGACAAGGACAAACCAAGCGGGCAACACTCAATGTTGCAGTTACAAGACATTCAGGTCTTGTAATGCTAAGAAATTCTTTAGAACTGAAGGAGCAGTTGGCCTACTATCATGGTTTGAAAGCATGGAGTCTGTGCTTCATATCAAAAAGTGTCCCGCAGAAAGCCAAATCAAATTCGCGTCTTCTATGCTGCAAGGCCGCACCTTAACTTGGTGGAACACACTAGTTTAGACAAGAGGACGGGAAACTACTATAGCCAACCTTGGAAGGCTTAGAGAATTTGTTGATAGAGGAGTATTGTTTGGATGATGCAGTCCAAAAACTGGAGGAAGAATTCTAGAATCATGCTATGATTGGAGCTGATGCTGATAAGTACATAACCTGATCTAATAAGTTGGCTAAACTAGTGCCACACATGGTCACCAGAAAAACAAGCGTATTGATCGTTACATTCAGGGTCTAGCTCCTGCAATTAGAGGAACAATGGAAACCAGCCCCGTGGTAGAGCTTTTGTCATTGCTACTAATGAAGCTCAGTAAGATCTGAAGGTCATCACGAGTACTTTACTTTGAACAATCATTTTGCTACAAAATTATTCGATTCCAGTGCCGATTTTAATTCAACCGAGTTCTTACCGCTGATTAATGTGAAACCTAAAGCTATAAATCTTAATTACGAGATTTAAATAGCTATCGGTCTAAAGATAGAAACAATAAGATTGTTCGCGAATGTAGATTAGAACTAGAAAATCATACGTTTATCACCGACTTAATCCCTTTCGGACATAGTAGTTTTGATGTAATTATAGGAATGGATTGGTTGTCAAGACTTAAGGCAGAGATAGTTTACCATGAAAAGATAGTCCAGATTTCGTTGTCCAACGGATAAATTTTGGAAGTTCATGGAAAACGTCTTGAAGGAAACTTAAAACAGTTGAAGACCATGAAAGTAGATGAATAAAAACACAAAGATATCCATGTTGTACGTAACTTCCCTAGCATATTTCTAGAAGATCTATTGGGTTTACCCCCACCTCGCAAAGTTGAGTTTCACATAGATCTTATTCCTGAAGCTAATGCTGTTGCAAAATCACCTTACCGTTTGACACCTACAGAGATGCAAGAACTATCAAACCAACTCAAAGAGCTCCAAGACAAAGGTTTCATATGACCTAGTTCTTCACCTTGGGGAGCTCCTGTATTTTTTTTGTTAAGAAGAAAGATGGTTTGTTCCGTATGTGTATGGATTATCAAGAACTGAACAAACTGACTATTAAGAACCGCTACCCTTTTCTCAGAATCGATGACTTGTTCGATAAACTACAAGGGTCACAGTATTTCTAGAAGATAAACCTTTGATCCGGTTATCATCAGTTGAGAGTACGCGAAGAAGACATTCCCAAAACTGCATTTAGGACAAGATACAAACATTTTAAGTTCACAGTCATGCCGTTCGATTTGACTAACGCTCCTGCGGTATTCATGGACATCATGAACCGCATATGTAACTCGTATCTTGACAAGTTTGTCATCGTCTTTATTGACGACATCCTGATTTATTCGAAGTCTAAAGAGGAGCACAAATTTCATCTAAAGTTGATATTGGAGTTGCTTGAAAAAGAGAAACTGTTCAAAAAAAAATATCTTGAAATGTGAATTTTGGCTACAAGAGGTTCATTTTCTCGAACATGTAGTGAACAGTGAAGGTATCCATATGGATCCCAGCAAAATTAAAGCAGTAAAGAATTGGAAGCCCTTGAAGACCTCAATCGAGATCCATTCATTCTTAGGATTGATGGGCAATTATAGGCGATTTATCGCAAACTTCTCAAAGATTGCAAAACCTCTCACCTTGTTGACTCAGAAAGACAAGAAGTTTGAGTGGGGTGATGAGCAAGAAAACACTTTTAAAATGCTGAAAGATATGTTGTGTGATGCCCTGATTATGGCACTTCTCGAAGGACCAGATGATTTTTGTAGTTTACTGTGACGCATCGAACCAAGGTTTTATATGTGTGTTGATGCAGAGAAACAAGGTGATTGCATACGCATCTAGAAAACTTAAAATCCATGAGAAGAATTACACCACTCATGATTTAGAGTTGGGCGCAGTAGTATTTGCTCTCAAAATGTGGAGACACAACTTGTGCGGAACAAAGAGTGTTATCTACACTGATCATAAGAGCCTCCAACGCATCTTTGATCAGAAAGAGTTAAATATGTGTCAGAGACGATAGATAGAATTTTCAACGATTATGACTTTGAAATTCGCTACCATCCTGGTAAGGCGAACTTAGTAGCTGATGCATTGAGTAGGAAAAAATAGATGAAACCGAGATGAGTTAGAGCTTTAAGCATGATTATTCACTCTAGCATCAAGGCTAGGATACTGGAAGCACAATGTAAAGATTCCAAGGACGTCAATACTCCAGCAAAAATGCTGCGAGGTCTGGACAAACAATTTGAAAGGAAAGAAGATGGCGAATTGTATTTTGTAGAACGAATTTGGGTGCCAGCCTTTGGCAATTTAAGAACTTTGACCATGGATGAAGCCCATGATATAAAGTATTAGGTATATCCTACAACAAACAAGATGTACTATGATATACGAGACTTATATTTGTAGCCCAAAATGAAGAAGGATATTGCTTTGTACGTTAGTAAGTGTTTAACTTGCTCTAAAGTCAAAGTAGAACACCATAAACCCTCGGGATTGCTTCAACAACCAGAGATTCCTGAGTGAAAATGGGAGAAGATCCCCATGGATTTCATAACCAAATTACCAAGGACCAGTAGCGGACATGACGTGATTTGGGTCATAGTTGATCGACAGACCAAATTCGCACATTACTTAGCAGTCCGTGAAGACTACAAGATGGAGAGATTTTCAAGATTGTACATCAAGAAGATTGTTGCAAGGAACGGTGTGCCTGTGTCACTCATATCTGATCGTGATGGTCGTTTCACATCATGGTTTTGGCAGTCGCTACAAAAAGCATTAGGAACGCAACTGGATATGAGTACTGCTTACCATCTTTAAATTGATGGATAAATTGAGCATACCATTCAAACATTAGAAGATATGCTTAGAGCATGTGCCATCGACTTTGGTAGAAACTGGGATACTCATCTTCCACTAGTTGAATTCTCGTATATCAATAGTTACCACTCGAGCGTGAAGTGTGCCCCATTTGAAGCTTGTATGGAAGGAAATTTTGAACGCCCATAGCTTGGGCAGAAGTAGGAGAAATCAAGCTAATTGGACCAGAGATTGTCCATGAAACTACCGCCAAGATCATTCAAATCAAGGAAAGACTAAAGACTATACAAGATCACCAGAAGAGTTATGCTAACAATCGGCAAAATCCATTAGAGTTCAGTGTTGGCGATAAAGTACTACTCAAAGTATCACCTTGGAAGGGTGTAGTACGTTTCGACAAGGGAAATAAGCTTTCACCAAGATACGTAGGACTGTTCGAGATTGTCGAACGAGTTGGTCTTGTAGCTTATCGATTGTGTCTACGGCAAGAACTTGTAGGCATTCATGACACGTTCCACGTGTCAAACCTAAAGAAATGCCTGTCCGATGTAAACTTGCACGTACCGCTAGAAGAGAACAATATCGACAAAGGACTACGTTTTGTTGAAGAACTTATTGAAGTCATGAACCGAGACGTAAAGAAGCTGAAGCAAAGTAATATTCCCATTGTAAAAGTTTGTTGGAACTCCCAATGAGGACCAAAATTTACTTACGAATGAGTAGACGAGATGAAGCGCAAGTATCCGCAATTCTTCACAAGCGCTACAGCTTAGGACGATCAACTAGAATTTCGGGACGAAATTCCCTTTAACGGGGGAATACTGTGACAACTGCCTATTTTTAAGGTTATTAACCGATAGTAAACATATGACATTTTGAATCCTTCTAATTATTTGTTGAATCACTCTTACATGGTTGTGTCATTTTTATTATTAAATGCTTATTTTTTTAGGAACCCTAGTTATACGAACGCACATTCGACCTATGATCCTAGTTAACGGTCCTAATGATTAACAATATGCTCAAAGGTCATTAGGAGAATGTCAATAACCACTAATGAACATAAGTCAATCACTTTTATGAACTTAGGTCACTTTACTTTTAATAACTTGCAAGTTTCTCGATAAACCTGATATTTCGTAAATTTTTACGTTTTTGCATTTACGCTTCTTATAACGGATTTAAAACACTTCAAGATCATATAAGTGTATAAATTCATCTTTAATAAACATTACTTAGCACATTTTATATTTAACTTACATTACTCTACACAATATACATTACAACTTATTACTTAAACCTTTATACATACACATTTTACATTATACTTAAAAATACCTTACATAAACATTCTATACACAAAATAATTAATAAAAATCAAAATTCCCTCCCCTTGGAGCCCCCAAAACCGTCCCCCCTTGTCCCCTATACCTCCCCCTCCTCTAATCACATTGCAAGCTCATTTACAAACTCATAAACACTCCTACACTCAACCACCCTTCACACTTATTCATTTTCACTCTCTTCCTTCTCAAATACACTTCTCTCTCTATCAAAGATCTGGTTTCCTCTTCTTCTTTTCCATTTTGGTCGGCCAAGAACAAAGCACCACAATCCACCACTCAAAATCTTGATTAAACACAAGAATATCACTAAAAAAGGCTTGTTTAATCATCTCTAATAAGTTTTTTGGTTTGTTTTTCACTCAAAGCACCATCTTGGAAAGTTGAATCATCTCAGCCTCATCTTTATATTTTCATTCACTTGGTGTTATCATAGGTAAGGTAAGGGTATAAGACGGCTTGTGCCTATCTTGTACCCGAAAAGTGCCATTTATGGCTTAAAACACATGTTTGTTCATCTTCTTTTGTTCTAATCCACAAGATGTTAAATCTACTGGATACTAGTGTTTCGAAAATCTTTAAATAATGGTAATATGTTTTAAAAGGTAGTATAAGTGGTTGTTTGTATGATTCGAATGATAAAAAATAGTGATGATAATGGGGCGTTAATTAAAATTAAATCTGATTTTTAACCTAAATGGGAGTTGATTTGTACATGCAATGAGATCATGGTTTTTTGAAAGAGACTACATGATGTTTCTTGATAAAGAGATGTATAAATGGCATTTTTTGTGAAATAGATTCAAAGATTAATGTTGGTCGTTTTTTAAAAAGTTTTCAGATGAAATAAATAGAATCGAAAAGTCTCCATGGTAAAACCGGAAATAGTGGGTTGTGATTTTTGAATAGCCATCTTGTTTAAGGCATTACTTGATGATAAAAATTAGCTTTTGATGTGTTTCCAAGCCTAAATTATCAACTCAGAGTTAGTTTTCGAATTATCAAGAGTCAAAGCATTGAAATGGATGTTATTGGGTCAGATAAAATACGAAAATGGTAAGAGTGTTAAAAGAATCAATTTTTTGGTTGTTCGGTCAAGTGTTGTCGTTTTAGTATATACTCACTAATACTTTGCATATGGAGCTAAAAATAGACTGGAACTTAATCATATATTATATGATATCACATAATATACAGAAGAACCAAATTCAAAGTTATTAACCTATTTTATTGGCCTTGTACTATATGATATGGAAAGAACTTGAGTTTTAAAAGATGTTCGAGCATTATTGGTAAGGGTTAAAGACATAGAAAAGATCTATAAAACTTCATGGCCACTCTAGACAGATGATATTAAAATGTATGTAAAGTATTTGAACCATAAATAATTTTTACTTGGTCAAACGGCCACTCAAAGTGGCTGAGTTTTCGGGACAGTTTTGTGTTTTTGTGTAACTTGGAAAAAGTGATACTTATTATCACATATGAACTAATGAGACAACTAATAAACGTTTAATTGGTCTGATCATATCGTTTAGGATCTAATTAGGTATATTATGTACCTTAGGTCTCGGGTAGAAGGGTGCGCGTTCGTTTGGGTTACCTACTTGTTGCGAGTTGCCGTGAGGTCAACGATTGTTTTTGCTTTTGAGGTGAGATTATCACAGCCCCTCTTTTAACGTTTTTACGATTTTGGGGTGGAAAGCATGACGTGTCTTATTTCATTACTATGCTCGTGCTTTTATGTGTTTAAACTTTCGAGCATACTTGAACTTTTTGAATTTGGTTTAAATTGTTAACTTTGGTGAAACGCGTTGGTTTAAACTCTTGAACTTGGTATGTTTGTTGTTGTATGCTTAGAACCCGCACTACTTTTTAAATCACTTTTCACTTAATGGATTGGTCGTTAGTACTTATGGACGAGACGTGACTATTAAGAGATTAGCCCCTCCTCACTCCCCGCACAAGGGTGCATAGTACTAAGTGTTAGTGCCACACTATACAACTCTGAACTTGATTGAAGATTTAGAACGGTTAGGCTGGAAACGTTTAAGTAGGGCCTCGCATAAACACTATAGCATACATATATAAATATTGATTTGATTTGTGTTACGTTACCTTTGGTAACGGGAACTGTCTTTGAAAACTAGAGTCGTGAGTTGGAAAACTATTTTGGACATCAACTCTTTTATAAAACTATATTTTGTCTAAATAATCCTGTGAGCTCACCAACTATTTTTCAATAGTTGACCGTTTTTATCATGCTTTTCAGGGGACACTCCTAATGTGGAAACTTAGTGTACTTGCATTTGGACATGTTCAAGAAGTCTTCTTTCTTCCAAAGTTCTTGTCTTTTGGGATATACATGTTTGGAAGAAAAATAACTTATGTTAACTTTTGTACTTTTTAAACTTGTACTTGAAATTCGGATATTTCTATGTTTATCTTAATCATGTATGGTATTTTATCTATCATCTTGTGTGATGTTTATTGATACGCCGCACCTCGTGTTTCCGCTTTTAGCGGTGTGTGACATAAATCTTTTTATCAAGTTTCATACAAGTCTTTAATTAGCATTTTCGTAGCTTCTTAAGGACTTATTTTACATTAAGTTGCAAACTTTACTTCAAATTCCACCTCAAATTCGCTAAAGTTTCAATCTTTTAGAGTTTCGTTGAAGATTAACGGGGTCTTAAGAAGATTAATGGTTATTGTGGAGTTTATGAGTTGAAATTAAGCTTTTGGAGGGGCTTTTTAGTTTAGTGTTCTTAATCGTCATCATTGTTAATTCACGGTGCTTTCTAAACCTTTTTTGTTTCACTCTTTATTTTCGTTGATTGTCATGCTTAGTGTAATTAATTATGCCATGTTTTTAGCTTTATTTAGCATGTTCGAGTAGACTTAATTTATATACTTGTTTGAGGATTGGTTAATTCAATGTGGTAGTTAAGTGGCGATTTGGAATAGATCATATGAGTTGAGATTTTTGATTAGAATATATTTAAAGATTAATATGTTAAAAAGTGTTTTAAGATAAAATTTGTTTTTAACTTAATTAAAAAGTGCGGCACACTTTCGTTTTTGGAAACCTTATTCTTATTTAGAAGTCAAAAAGCTTTTTTAGTGATAAACCAACTTTTAACGAATTTTTTAAAAAACAACTTTTCAAAATCGCTTTGTGGATATTTACATTTTTTTTTTCAATAATTTACCGGGTGGTAAACGAAACCGAGGTGACTAATAAATTACTTTATTCAGTTGACTTTCGAGATAATAGTACTCACGGATTCAATTCTTAGCTTAATTTTGCCAAAAAATTCACTACTAAGAATCAACCATTATCAACAATATCATATATATAATATTACTTTATATTTATATATATATATATTTTTTATATGTTTATATTTATTATTATATATTATAGTTTATATTTTATATTTTGTTCGTTTATTCATTTTGTTTTTATTTTTGCTTATTTTTCGCCTTAAGTTGCTACTATTTTGTGTATAGATTAATCAATAAAACGTCAAAGAAGAAAAACAAGAGAGAAACTAAGCAATCTAAAAACTAAGCAAATTAAATCGCGAGTTTTTCAACATTCATATTTGCTTTTCGAATGGCCATCCGAAGGAGATCAATATACTTATCATGATACTTAAGTATTTTGATTCATATCCGCATCTTTCCATCCCTTTTACAAATTATTTTTGATTGTGCTAAAACAAATACATCATTCATTTACCTCACCACATTGAATGTGGCTCGGCTCCTTACTGAACCTACTCCTCAAATTGTCGAAGGGGAGGCTAATGCTTAATCTGTAAGCGTGGTAGATGCTTTAAAGCACTGATGCGTATAATTTGTTTAAATTAATTACCAAGTTTTAAATTTATAAAACTCGACTACCTATGGTCTACAAACGCACTAACGGGCAGAGAACCTGCTCGTATGTACTGTAGGTGTGATAAATCTGAGGTCGTTCCCAAGAGCAGTTTGTTAGTGAAAAAAGACAATTTAAACAACTGAAATTGAAAACCTTTGAGAGTAAAGTATAATAAACTAATAGTAAAGTAGTCACTAGAAAGAAGGTATGTTGTCTTTGATATATTCTGGTGGATTCTTTATCCTACTCTAAGGTGCAATGTTACTAGCTTAGTTACCCGAGGTTTCTAAACTCACTAGGTTTGGAAATGCATCCTTTCCTAGTCTATGATTCCTAAGTGGAATGAACCTATGAAGGGAATTTACCTATTCTTATTTCACAGTAATAAAGTCCTCCAATTAATATGCTAGATATGTCTTAATTTTGAATCAAAGACTCAATCGTATCTCACAACTAATACCATGGCTAGAAAGCCATAATAGAAGCTCACTCCTTGGGTGAGTAAGGATCTAAGATCACACCCCATACTATCAAGTGAGTACTTGTTATCATGACTAGAGTTCTTTTTTTGGTTCTAACACTAAGGGAACACCTGGATTAGGTGTTATTTTATACACTTTTTCGGGGCTATTTGACCCCCTAAATCATGCAAATATGCCCAATTTATGTGCTTAATCATTTCTTTTTGTTATTTTAGCATTTGGAAGGCATTTGAAGGAAATACACATGACTTGGACTCAATTTGGGAAGAAACTGAACAAGATTGCAACTCCACACGAAGATGATCATGAGATGGCATACAATTTGTAGAGACGGCGTCACAATTCCTTGTGACGACGTCAAAATGTTCAAGAAATGACGTCAAAATGTTCAAGAGATGACGTCAAGATCTTTTTTGACGAAGTCAGAGTAGCCAGCCCATAGAAGATTCTACGAGTTGATGATGTCGCAATTAATAAGCGACGACGTCATGACTTATTCTCTATATATACAAACCCCATTTTTCATGTTTTGTGTGGAAAAATCATGTGAAAATCTTTAGTAAGTTTTGGAGTAGACATTTAGGTCATTTTTAGGGTTTCTTAACCCTTGTACACTCATCATAACTCCATGTTTAATTGAAGTGAAGTTCTCTATCTCTTTTAATCATTCGATATGTCAATGTGTTGTTTGCTTAATTTTTGTTCTCTTTCAATTAACATGCTTGGCTAAATGTAAATTGTGGTTGCCTATGATTGCATGAAACCTAGTTGTTTATCTTTTGTTATTACTTCTTGTTAATGATGTGCTAGTTAGGCTTTAGAACACTAGCTTCTTAATTGCAAAGCGAATACGTCTAGTGAAACGCGGCTAGGTTAGAGGATACCCACACAATAGTCTTCATACTACCTTGCCATTTGGGTGGATTTCGAGTTAGGTGTTTAATTTATTAGATACATATATATTCCATTACGAGGGTTATGGGTAATAAAATCAGAGAAAACAACTAGAGAGTAGTGCATGATTAGGTAAACACATTTGTTTAACCATAAGAGTTTTTCCATCACTTTACTTTTCTGCAATTAGTTTAGAATTAGGAATAGTTAATTAGTTTAATCAAACCCCCCTTCAAACCTGAGATTTTATTTGCTTTCTAAAAAATATAAAAACACAAAAATAATCTTCTCTCAGCCTCTAGACCTTAGTAACCATACAATTCGAGCCTACCTAAACTATTCCCCTAGAGAACGATAATAACCCCCCGAGTCTTGCTTATACTACACTACAATGTTAGGTACACTGCCTAGGAGGGTGGTAAAATTTCTGCATTTACAACATTTACATCACGCCTAATGGGCATAGGGCGAACTACCAAAGGAATTGGTAATCATATGGTCAATAGAGAACGTTAGGGTTCAGCTGATGTCTTACTACTTAGTACCCTCACAACCTTATCTTATACCCCAAACAAGAAAACTAGGATCTTGCAACATAAAAAGCAAATTATCCAGGAAACTAAAGTAATAACAATTAGAGAAGAGAAACCATAGTGATTATAACAAAGAAAGCATAAAAGATGATTATTTCATGTTTGGATACAGAATAATGAGACGAACAAGCGTAGGTAACATGTCCATGGCATCAAAATAACCAAACCGGCTCATATCTAACTAATTGACTAAATATTCCTTCCTTCCTTCTTTTTTCCAGCTTTGGTAACATGGATGGGTTTCTACAAACCCTAGTGAGGGGATCTGGTAATGGAGAGATGCCTTTTCTAACTAGGAATCGTGAGTATATATAGTTTTTGTCATAACTACGTTGTAGCTATAAGTGGGAAGCTACGCCGTTGTTTTCCTATGCAACATTCCATAAATTGCTCTTGATAACTATGGCGTAGTCAAGAGGATAGGCCACGCGGTAGTTTCTTCAGAACATCCTTTGCCTTTGTTGAACTACGGCGTAGTTCTTTCGAGGCAACTATGTCGTAGTTAGTCATGATCCAAGATTATTGATTTTGAGCTGAGTCACGGCTACGGCGTAGTTCTTTCGAGGCAACCACGTCGTAGTTTTTCTCTGGTCATAACTTTTATATTGTTTGTTGACTTATTTCCGTGTCTTTCAGCTATAAACCTTGTAACTCCCTAAAGTAAACGATGAAGTAATTAAGTATACATTCATATAGGATTATAACCATTATGAGTTTGTTTATAAGGGATTTGATATATAAAAGTATAAACTATTTGATGTTATCAAATATCCCCCACTTTACTTCTACTTGCCCTAAAGTAGACATGTTAGACTCATTTCTATCTAGGTATCCCCCGACTTAACTTAGGAGATATGAATTTACAAACTACCTATTCTAGAAAATACCAAAGCCGAACACCTCACGAAAAAGGGATCGAAATCATTCAACTATCACTAGTCTAAGTGTTTCATTTCGGGGTTATCACTCAATAACACAATCATAGCATGTATTCTATCATAGGCTTAAAAAGTACACAAAACTACACCAACTAGAGTTAAAGTCTAAATAGTTCTTAAAAGTAACATGGGTGACACACAGGCTTAAACAGGTGAATAATCCTAACCGATACCAATGCTCCAGAAAAAGCGACAAAACCGCACATGCTCGTCCAAATCCATGGACGAGACACATGTGATTGCTCAAATCCTTAACTCGAGCAAGCTAAAGGCTAAAATTATTAAAGGAGAGGATAAGACATGGATGCACATTTAATTAGTATAAAGTAAATACAAAATTAGTCTAAAATCCACGGTTTGGTCATCACTGGCCACCATCTCTCCATTAGCTTGAACTTCAATGTTCAAAAATCTAATCTTCAATAATAAAGGGCTAGCGTCAGAGGTATAGATGTGAAATTATGCCATTTGATGAAGCAGACACATACTAGCCCAACATTTAGTGAATTAGATTGTTTATAAACGTACCAACTCTTTTTTTTGGTAAAGGGTTGCCTTGGTAAATATATTATCCAAAAAAATAGTTAAGTACAAATGAAATGTGGCTGAAATACCAACTCAAAGTCTTCAACAAGTCATCAGACAAAATAAGTTGATTTTATAGAGATAACCAACACTTAATAAGATAATGCTACAGAATTATGAAATGAAATACTTCAACTAATATATATATATATATATATATATATATGTATATATATATATATATATATATATGTATATATGTATATATATGTATATATATATATATATATATATATATATGTATACATATGTATATATATATATACATATGTATATACATATATACATTATATATATATATATCTTATATAATATATGTATAATAATTATTTACGATAAATATATATATGTATATAATATAAATTACATATATATAATATATAATATATATATCAGTATATATATAGTATATAAAATATATGTAAATATATATATATATATAAAGTACTATATATGTGCCTATGTGACAACCTAAATAACATATATATATATAATATAATAATATATATATCTATATATATATATATATATATATATATGTAAATATAAAAATATAAATTATAATAATATAACAAGAACCACATCACACACACACACAACAACACCACCAACACACATATATAAATATATATATATATATATATGAAAAAGTTACAAATGATAAAACAGTAAAGGAAGAATTTTTCTCTAGCCATTAAATGTGAAGGTATTTAAATGAGAATAACATGAGGTATTAATTACATATTTGATCACATAACGACTTGTAACTGTCACACAAACTATCACACTAGCGATGTTGACACACTATTAATATGCTATTATTGACACACATGAATTTTTTAGCTAACAAAGTTGACACACTTGCACATAGTTTCTTGTAACTGACACACAAATGACCCATTTTCACATGATATTAATGACACATAAATGAATTCTTTACACTTTCTATTCTTTTTACCCAAAGTCACTTTCTATTTGAACGAAACTCTATACACACACACACACACACACACACACACACATATATATATATATATATATATATATA
>BQNB010013301.1:0-72200 GCA_026074375.1 Tanacetum coccineum | reverse complement strand
AATGAATCTAAATAAAAGAAAAGTAAATATATGGATAAAGAAATTGATTTAGAAAAGAAGATTAAGGACTTGATAATATTGTTTACAAAGTGGGTCAATTTGCTCAAACAGTTCACATGTTAACAAAGCCACAAGTTTTTTATGATGACACTCACAAACAAGCTCTTGAAACAAGGTCTTGGTTATCAAAATCCTTTTTATCTCAAAAAGCTCAGCGGATTAAGCCGACCTTGTATGATGGTAGTGTTATATCTAGTCAACATGTTGCTAGTCCTGTGTTTGATGATGAAAAGACATTGATTTTGGAAGAAGTAAGTCGATCCAAAATGCTTGCAAAACAAAATGACCCAATTTCAAAAGAAAAGAAAGTTAATACAACTCCAATTAATTATGCTGAGTTAAATCGATTATCTGAAGATTTTGGTAAACGTTTTCTTCCACAACAAGAACTGTCTAATAAACAAGCTTTCTGGTTACAAACTTCACACCCTAATACTGACCAATCTGCTTCGTCACCTGTCAAAATTTAGGCTCCTCGAGAACTTCCTAAGGTAAGCCTGGTTACAAGCCTTAAAAATCTTAAATACCATCTTGGCTAATTTGACACTATAGTGAAAAAGCAGATTACACCTGATGCCATAACAGAAGGGGATTGGGGGTTTGAACACACAAAAACTGTTTTTCTAAATGAAATAATACCATTTTTAAAGACCTTAAAAGACATATTCAATGTTTTTGATAAATATCTTTTAAGTGAGGTATTAGAAGTACAAACAATTTTTAACCAGATGGAAGCTGCTGTTTAATAGTATTTTGTAGACAAACAGTGTTTTGAAATTCATAAGAAAGAACTTTTTCTTAAAAATGATTGACTCTTACAAAAAAATCATGTCTCAAGATGTCATGATATGTGTGATGAATTCTACCACAATTTTTGATGATGTGAATGTGGAAATGCAAAGTAGTGAATCTTGTGTGAAGTGTTTGGATCTTGATGTTGAGCTTTTAAACAAACAAAATGCGTATAATGATCTTTCGAAAAGTTATTCACAACTCAATCAAGAAATTTTTCAAAAGGATTTATTAATTAATAATCAAAATGCTCTTGAAATTGTAGAATATTTTGAAAACAATAATCTGAAAGCTCAGCTATAAGCTAAAGACACTACAATCTGTAAGTTGAAGAAACATATCAAAACGATGAGAGAAAATGACAAGGAATATTTGAACACAAATCAAACACAATAATCTAAACACACCACTCCATGGCTCTTGATACCAATTGAAGAATACTAGTAATCTAATGAATCAACCAAGAACAATAAGTGAGATGTGGGTTGGATTGTTAGGAAGAAACTTGGATGGAATGGATGAATGTATTATGGAATGTGTGAAAACAAATGGAACAACCAACTAATGGAACAACCAACCCTCTCCAAGACTAGGAGAGGGTGTATTTATACTACATTTGGCCGGCCATGGGCTGGAGTTGGGCCACCCATGGGCCTTGGGCCGGACTAGATTACTAATCTAATCCTTATACTAACTACGAGCTAAGACTTGTTACAACTTTGGAAGTGACCGACACTTTTTGTGTTTCCAACATTGCTCTAGGCATGTTCAAGCTAGACTTAGATCCTTTAGCTCCTAGATTATTACAAAATAGGGAAGCTCACATATATTATCTTAAGCATACTCAGGAACAAGCTGACATACTTCAAGGAATAGTCGAACAAGCTAAAGCAAAACAACCTTTAGATAATGCCTTAGACCTTGCTTGTAAGCATGCCAAACAAATTCAGGAGTTACTTGTATATGTTCGAGATACGTGCCCTAATGCGATTAAACTTAGTGAGAAAAAGGTTGCTATCACTCCTATGAACAAGGTCAAGAAAGTTAGGTTTTCTAAACCTCTCACATCCTCAAGCAACATCAAACAGGTAGAGTCATCTAAAACATCTGATTTCAACACACCTGTGTTGTCTTTTACGGGATTGAAGTGTTCTACTAGTACATGCAAATCACAGCTTACAAGCAATAAAAAGAATGATAGGATCTCTCAAAAACCAAGTAGCAACAAGAAGAATAAAGTAGAAGCCCAGCCTAGGAAAGTGAATAAAAAGAATCATGTTAAAGAACCTATTTGTAATGATAATGTTAAGCATACTATGTTAAATGCGAATTCTTAGTTAATTTGTGTTAAATGTAAGCAATGTATGTTTGATGCAAATCATGATGTGTGTTTCCTTGATTTTGTAAATGATGTGAATATGCATGCTAAATCTATATCTAAGTAAAAGAAAAACCAAGTGCATAATATTTGGAAACCTACGGGTAAAGTGGTCACTAAAGTAGGACTTAAGTGGAAACCAACATGAAGACTTTTCACTATAGTTGGTAACTTGTGCCCTTTAACTAGGTTCACTCCTAAGAAAATAGTGCATCTTAAGGAAATCACTTTTAATTCAATTGAAACATCAAAACAAAAGCTTAAAGTCTATAGCAGGAGACCCAAATAATTAAAATAAATAGGTTCAAGTAAAAAAGCTAAGATGGTACAATCTAAAATTGCTAACAACTCGGAACCCACTCATTTGTGGGGATCCAATGCTACATATGTTCCATCTTCTTATTCTCTTGTCAATGACAGGTTGTCCAGATTGTTATCTGGTATCTGGACTTCGGATGCTCAAAACATATGACAGGGAATCGCTCTCAGCTCATGAACTTCGTCAGTAAATTTCTGGGAATTGTTCGATTAGGAAATGACCAAGTTGCAAAGATAATGGGGTATGGTGACTATCAGCCAGGGAACTTAATTATCTCAAGGGTATACTATGTTAAGGGGCTTGGACATAACTTGTTTTCTGTTGGACAATTTTGTGACCCGGATCTTGAGGTCGCTTTTCGGAAAAACACTTGCTTTATTTGGAATTTAGAAGGTGTTGATCTACTTTCAGGATCCAGAGACACAAATTTGTACACAATTTCTCTTGATGACATGCTAAAGACATCTCTGATATGTCTTCTATCTAATGCGTCAAAGACTAAGAGCTGGTTATGGCACCGTTGGTTATCGCATATTAACTTCGGTACTCTTAACAAACTTGCTAAAGATGGTCTTGCACGAGGCATTCCAAAACTTAAATTTCAGAAAGATCATTTGTGTTCAGAATGTGCATTAGGAAAAAGCGAGAAATCCTCGCATCAACCAAAGGCTGAAGATACTAAACAAGAGAAACTATATCTTTTACATATGGATCTTTGTGGCCCGATGCATGTGGAGAGTATTAACGGGAAAAAGTATATCTTGGTGATTATTGACGATTATTCACGATTTACTTGGGTCTGATTTTTGAGATCAAAGGATGAAGCTCCCGACGCTATCATCAAGTGCATCAAAAATATTCAAGTTTCTTTGAATGCCACGGTTCATAATGTTCGAATAGATAATGAAACGGAATTTATCAATCAGACTCTTCATGATTTCTTTGAAAATGTCGGCTTTTCACATCAAACTTCTGTTGCTCGCACTCCTTAATAGAACAGCGTTGTCGAAAGGTAAAACCAAACTCTTGAGGAAGCTGCTCGCACAATGTTGATATTTTCAAAAGCTCATCTGTTTCTATGGGCCGAAGCAATCAACACGGCTTGTTATACCCAAAACCGTTCCTTGATCCGTCTCCGCTACAACAAAACTCCTTATGAGCTGATGCACGACAAGAAGCCAAATTTATCATTTCTTCATGTCCTTGGTTTACTTTGTTATCCAACCAATGACAGTAAGGATTTGGCTAAACTAAATGAAAAGGCCGATATTGGTATTTTTGTTGGTTACGTACCCGCAAAGAAGATTTTTAGAATCTATAACAGGAGAACTCGGAAAATTATGGAAACTATTCATGTGACGTTTGATGAGCTGACAACAATGGCTTCTAAACAATTCGGTTCAGGACCCAGGCTTCAATTAATGACTCCTGCAACATCCAGTTCAGGACTCGTTCTAAACACTATTCCTTAACAACCTGGTAATCCACCAAATAGAGATGATTGGGATCATTTGTTCCAACCCATGTTCGATAAATACTTCAATCCTCCAACTATTGCTATCTCTCAAGTTCCAGTAGTTGCTGAACCAAGAGTTATTGATACATCTAAATCACATGTGTCTATGTTAATTGACCTAGATTCACTATCTACAAGTATTCCATCAACACAAGAACAAGAACATTCTCCAATTATTTCTCAAGTTTTTAAAGAATCACCAAAAACACCACATTATCATGATGATCCACTTCATAAATCTCACATGAAGACTCGCCTTCTCATGACAGTCGTCAAATGTGAGACCATCCACACTCCAATTAAACACTTTGGTAAGAAATAGGACCTAAGGATATCCATAGAAAAACAGATCGGATTGATCCTTCTGGTTCTGTCTCTACAAGAAAGCAACTCGAAACTGACGCCATGTGGTGTTACTTTGATGCCTTCCTAACTTCTGTAGAACCAAAGAACTTCAAACAATCAATGACCGAACCATCATGGATCGATGCAATGCAAGAAGAAATTCATGAATTTTAAAGACTACAAGTTTAGGAATTGGTGCCATGTCCAATCATGTTGATCAAACTAAAATGGATTTACAAGGTCAAGACAGACGAATTTGAAGGGGTACTAAAGAATAAGGCTAGATTAGTTGCTCAGCGATTCAGGCAAGAGGAGGGAATTGATTTTGAGGAATCATTTGCATCGGTTGCAAGAATAGAGGCCATCCGTATCTTCGTAGCAAATGCAGCCCACAAGAATATGACGATCTTCCAAATGGATGTCAAAACGGCTTTCTTAAATGGTGAGCTCAAAGAAGAGGTCTTCGTTTCTCAACTAGAAAGATTTGTTGATCAGGAAAACTATAACACCCCGTGTTTTAGGGTCATTGACGTCGTCAATAAATTCACTAAGTATTTTTAGTATTGTACGCGTTTGCTTTAAATCGTAATCGATAGGTTAAATCGCGTAAGCTAAAAATTATCGTTCAATGTAAACGGGCATCAAACAATTAAATGTTTACATCAAGCAAGTGTTAAGTAATTATTTTGAAGATAATTATTAACTTTGTTCATTTTATTTTTATTGGTTGCGTAAAGTGTTTACGTTTCGCGATAAAATACGTTTAGGCATACCCGGAACCACCAAAACTTTTCTACGCTTCAACAAATACCCACTTTTATACCCAATACCCAAAATTTACTAAATATTATCATACATATGCATATAGGGCCGGATTTATAGAGATGGATACCAAGAAATATCTAAAATCAATCTACTTCCTTGTTTTCATGGGATGATATTCAACTTAGGGAACAAAGACTTACAACTTACTAACCCTAATAGTGTAAGACCATACCAAGACCAAAAGACTTCCTATTTGCCTTTTTGACTAAGTCTTTTATGCATATAAGTCTTGCACCTTTCAAGAGATATCTCATACACTTCAACACTTAACAAAAAAATCAAACTATCTCTCTCTTTCTCTCTTACAACCCCACGGCATCAAACACCCCTTTTAGCAAATCCATAGCTTGATTTTCCAAGGCCATACACACATACCTACATCATATCTAAGATGTCTTAAGTTGTTTGCAAGGGTTGGTTAAAGGTTTACAAGTATTGAAGCAAGTATTGCAAAGTTAGGGTTTCACTTGGAATTGGGGTTTTTAAGTCTTGCAAGTTAGGGTTTGGTTTCTAAATAAGGATTTAGCTTTTGTTGATCATCATCACACATCTCACTAAGGTTACCTAAAACACTTTATGTCTTTACTCTGTACTGTGACAACAAAAGTGCGTCTGCTCAATGCTGCAACAATGTTCAACACTCTAGAGCAAAGCACATTGATGTACGCTACCATTTTATAAATGAGCAAGTGGAGAATGGAATAGTGGAACTTTACTTTGTTTGGACAGAATATCAACTGGTTGACATCTTCAGCAAACCGTTGCCAAGAGAAAGATTCAACTTCTTAATCATATGAAAAGCATGTCTTCGAAAACGCTAAAACGTCTGACAGAGGAGGAAGACGAGTAATGGTGGTAACTCGTAAAATATCCTGTGTATTATATGTATATAAGAAAATCAAAAAAACACAAAAAGATTTTTCATTTCATATAAATTTTTCAAAAAGAAAATATAAAAATATAAAATCATAAAAAGAAAATACAAAATTAAAAAATTAAAAAAAATACAAAAATAGGTTTTCATGACATGTTTTATAGAATCGATAATATTTACAGCCTTAGAAATGCCTTTCAATAATGACACAAAGCTGTAAATAAAGTTCGAATAGAAAATATGTCAGATGGCTTGCTATTATTTCTGATAGCAACCCGGTCATCATCTTCAAGGCAAGTATTTCAAAAAGAAAACTTGGCCTCACAATGGGAAATGAACTTTTCTCGGGAATGAATTACTTCACATTCATTCAAAGGCTTGTGTTTACTTTGCATCACAACCCGTGCTTCCTATATCAAATAAGTGTACGTGTCAGTGCATTTATTTATGTAAATGAGAGAAATCTTGTTTTTAATGGTGTTGTTTTTGTTTTAAGAAAAAAATAATTAAAAATATTAGTTTCTCATCTGAAAAGATTTTTTAAAAGACGTTTCTATCACTCAAACAATGTCTACAACTCTTTAAATAGAAAATGGGACATTATTTGAGGGGGAGAAATAGTAAAATTCTTTCAAATGATCTTTTAAAAATGTCATCGTGGAATAAAATGGATAAAGGTTTAACAATAACGGATTATCAATTAAAGGGGATGTTATAAAAAATAATATGTCCCAAAAACGTTATTTATATTTTTTGACCTCTCAATGTTTTGATAATAACAAAATGTGAAAACGTTTACGATAAAATTAAACGTTTATAAATTACTAATCATAAAATTCTATTTCTAGGATTAATCACTTAAGGTATGGATAAACAAATCATTAAACATGATTAGTGATCAAGAAAATAATTTTTCTTAAATCTTATACTTCCACAAAAATGTTTTTATAAAAATATAAAAACAAATTATTATTCACTAAAGAAATGTTTTATTAAAAACTAAATTTGAATTTCAAATTTTCCTCCCAAGAATGGAAGGTTCCCATAACATATACAAACCTTCCATTTGGACCGCACTGCAGAAAGAAGGTTGCCAATATGATTCCCCAATGGGATTCCCCCCCCCCTACATCGATCAATGAATACAACAAATCGAACAACCCCAGTATGACGTGAAAGGAGTTGATTGGGGAGATCACCCACCACGCCCTTCCGTTCGCACATTCAATAGCACCTCATTGACCACACCACAAAATGACAAAATATGAGCGGAGCCTAGCGGTCGGCCCTCTTATTATATAATGGACAGCCGCCACACAGCAACGGTCATTTTTGCTCCCTATAAAAACTGGGCAACCCACCCCATTTCAAAAACAGACTTCCCTCTAGCCAAAATTCCAATCAGAATCTAGTTTTCTCATCTTTTTCTTTCTTTCTAAAACACATATCATGATCACTAACATTCCTTGATTTTGTTCAAGTGATTATTCTTTCTTTCTCCCTTCTTCACCTCTAATCAAGTGCAAAAGAATAACAATCGATTCTTCTACATAGACGAATTGTTATCAAGTAATCTCCTCTCTCTCTTTTCTTCTTCAATATCACAAAACATTCAATACATTAGTTTTAGTGTCGTATTATAAATGGATCGCGTGTAGATCCAAGAGTGTAAGTATGTACTATTGGTGTGATTTGGATTGTTGTCAATCTAAGAGTGTAATTATCTTGTGAGTGTGTGAAGACTAGTAGGAAGTCTTAGATGGTTCTAGCTAAGATTCGGACTCACATCTAGCTTAGTGTCGAAAAGATAAGTAAGCAACGTGTAAACGGTTTTCTCCGCCTAAAGGAGCTTGTTTACATAGTGAAACTCTTGAGTGAAGTACTCGGGAGTGGAGTAGGAAACGAAGAGGTGCTCGTTGTGAACCACTAAAATCTTGTGTCTAGTTGATCGTTTCTTATCCTTACCACTTTACATATTACTTGCATTGGTAGATAGTTTTTTGCAGATGATCATATATGTTGTTGATTGACATACACCTCGAATCAAACTAGTTCAAAAGCAAGCTTTTTAAAACGCTAATTAATCGATTAAACACTATTCAAACCCCTCTTCTAGTTTCTACAATTGTGTATCAGGAGTTAAGGTCCACCTCAATGAATTTTAAATATATTATTATTTTAAAGCTTGGATCGATCTATGAAATTCCGACAAATATCTAGAAGGTCAATCTATGCAAAGACCACCACTCTTTGAAAGCGATAGTTTTTAGTTATTGGAAAAATAGATTCAGACATAAATTAAAATCAAACGATCTAGATCTATGCATGTTATTACCAATTGTAGATTTTCACCTATTATTCAAATCCGGAAACCAAACTTGATGAGGTTTGTACCCTTTTGAAAAACAAATGGATGATCTTAAAAGAAGGCTTTGGCAAAAATAATTAAGCCAAAATGGTTTATTTACAATGCTTAGGCCTAGAAAAGATATGAACAAACTTTCATGTGTAAATACGGCAAAAGAAATTTGGAAAACCATATAAATTCACGTCATTAAGGTAATAGTCAAGTCAAAGATAATAAGGATCGAACCTTTTGGTCCAACAAAATGAACAATACGTTATTTCGCAGACGATCTATAGAAAAGCTTTCGCTAGATTTAATACTATTTTACTAGTCTTTAAAGCTTTTGATGAAGGTTTATTCCTAGTAAGAAATACGTAAGGAAGTTTTCCTAGGGCACTACATCCTAAATGGAGAGCAAAGGTCACGAAAATTGAAGATCAAAAGACTTTCTGACCAAATCACTATCTCCTGTTGATGAGCTCATTGAAACCTCAAAGAACATGAGATGATCATCAAAGAGAAGTTCTAAATAGTCAATAGCATGAAGTTGAAGGAAATCTTCTGCATAAAAGCTAATAGAGAATCTAGTGATGAAAGAGTAGATCGACTTCTAGTAGTGGAAGACGAAGAGTATGCCATGGCGAGTAAAAGACAGCGAAGGAAATTCTAAATAGAAGTAGGTAATTCGTGAGACAACCTCTGAACGACAAAAAGTCGATCCAAAGAAGCCGAGAGTGACAAAGACCGATTAAAAATGATAGAAAATGCTTTAGATGCAAGCGACCTGAATCATCTTATTGGAGAATGTCCAAAGCCACCGAAAGAACAAGAACCAAAAGCCTTGTCGGAGGTTCATGGAACGATAGCGTTGAAAGAAGAAGATATAGAAGGGGTCACAGACGAAACATGTTCTGTACTCATTCATCAATTGAGGTAATGTTCCGAATCCTCTTACTTCAGTGAAAATCATCAAGTTGAAGATATACGAAATAGACAATTGAAATATGATAAATTATGCAAAATGACTAAAGAAAATCTTAAAACGAAAGGGTAAAAGCTACAAGAAATGCTTAGAAAATGAGCTAGAAACTAAAAGATAATTTATCCATATTCGCGAAAAAAACAAGGGGGTTGATCTCGAATGTAAAAATTGTCATGTACTAAAAAAGTGAAAGGAAAAACTCAAAGATGAAACCACTAGATTGAATACATTTGAACAAGAGTTACACATGCTTGAATGAAATGCTAAGTAATCAAAAATCCATCCGGTGATAAATTAGGTTTAGTTTTAATTCATTTGAAGCATCATCAGTGAACAAAGGAAATAAAATTTGTTAAAACTCAAAAAAGGCGTCTTCTGATGGAAGTGTCCCAAAAATAGGGACAAGCCCCGTGACCCCATAAACATGGGCGGCCCCCTTAATGTTCAGGCGGCCCCCAAAGTAAATAAGGGACCGCCACCAGAGACACCAATATCTGAGAAAAGTGTTTCTTTTCAAAAATCTATTTTGGGTCCTAGACCAAAACACATAATTGTAAACAAAGTTAAAGTTCCGGTAGCTAGTGACAATGAAGTCAAACAATTTTATAAACCATTGTCAAAACCCGGAGTTGGATTTTCAAAACAAAACTTTAGATCAAAAACTCCACCTCCTAGAAGAGTCAATAATAATTATTCTCGTCCTAAAACACCGCAACCAAGAAGACATGTTGGTCATCAAAACCAACCTCATGGCTTTCCTGTAACTTGGAACAACTTTCCACGACAAAGTTACATGCCATGGGAAATGTGTCTTCCATTCTCACATCCTAACCAATTGCATCAAATGCAAGGGATGTTTGGCACTAACAACTTTGGACCCATGAGATATTGGGGACCAAATGTTTGAGTTATTGTCTTATATAAATAGATATGCCTTGGAGTCGACTTGGAACCCAATGAATGGATCAAGGATAGCGGATGCTCCAAACATATGACGGGTAACCGAAAGCTCTTCTCCACTTACAAGGCATACAATGGAGGTAATGTCGTTTTTGGTAGTAATCTTCGCGGTAACATCATTGGCAAAGGTACGATTTCTAATGACTCTCTCAAAATAGATAATGTAGAACATGTTGATAACTTAGGATTTAACTTGCTTAGTATAGGACAAATATGTGACAATAAGTGTAAAGTAACTTTCTCTGAACATGATAGTGAAATCACTAGGAATGGTAAAGTCATAGGTAGAGGTATTAGGAAGAAAGGCTTATACGTGATGAAGTTAGGAAATAAGCCTAAGGATCAAATTTGTCTAGCAACGATTGATGAAAATTCCACTTTGTGGCATAGGAGATTAGGTCACGCGAATATGCGTCTCATTCAATCGTTAGCCTCTAAAGAATTAGTTAGAAACTTACCTAGGATTAAGTTTGATCAACATTTTTGTGATGCTTGCAAAATTGGAAAACAAGCTCACGCTAGTCACAAAGCTAAGAATTTAGTCTCAACGACTAGATGCTTAGAACTTCTCCACATGGATCTTTTTGGTCCATCCGCCGTACGGAGTTACGGAGGAAACCGTTACACCTTAGTCATAGTAGATGACTACTCTAGATATACTTGGACTAGATTCCTTAAGGATAAAACCGAAGCTTTCGATCAATTCGAAATATTTAGTAAGAAAATCCAAAATCAACTAGGATGTACAATAGTGTCAATAAGAACCGATCACGGTAGAGAATTTGATAATGAAGTGCAATTTGGAGAATTTTGTAATGCCAACGGTATTACTCACAACTTCTCGGCTCCACGCACTCCTCAATCAAATGGCGTGGTTGAAAGGAAAAATAGGACACTTCAAGAAATGAGTAGAACTATGTTGAACGAACAATCGTTACCCCAAAAGTTTTGGTGTAATGCCGTAGATACTTCAACATATATTCTTAACCGAATCCTAATTAGAGCCATCCTAGGAAAAACACCTTATGAAATCTTGAGAGGTAGGAAACCTACTCTTGATTATTTTAGAGTGTTCGGAAGCAAATGCTTCATTCTAAACACTAAAGACTACCTTACCAAGTTCGACCCAAAGTCTTACGAAGGTGTCTTTTTAGGTTACTCCCAAAATAGTAAAGCCTATATCATTCTTAATAAACACACTAGGAAAATCGAAGAATCACTCAATGTGACGTTCGATGAAACTCCTCCACCCTCTAAGACATCACCCTTGGTGGATGATGACCTAGATGAAGAAGAAGCTATTAGGGAAATCAAAAAGAAAAACCTAGAAAACGACATTGAGGATGAAACTCTAGAGATTGACGAAATAGTCAATATTAAGGAATCTAGGAACCATCCCTTAGAAAATGTCATAGGAAACCTTAACCAAAGAACCCTTAGATCACAAGCCCAAAACCAAAGCAACTTTTATTGTTTCATTTCTACCATAGAACCTAAGAATGTAAATGAAGCCTTAGGAGACGAAAGTTGGATAGTCGCCATGCAAGAAGAATTAAATCAATTCATTGCTAACGACGTTTGGGAGTTAGTTCCACAACCTAAGAATATGACAATTATAGGAACTAAGTGGGTGTTTAGAAATAAGTTAGATGAGAACGGTATTGTTTCTCGAAATAAGGCTAGATTAGTTGCTCAAGGTTACAACCAACAAGAGGGCATCGATTATGATGAAACTTATGCCCCGGTTGCTAGACTTGAGTCTATTAGAATATTATTAGCTTATGCTTGCGCTTTAGATTTTAAATTATTCCAAATGGATGTAAAAAGTGCATTCCTGAACGGTTTTATCAATGAGGAGGTATACGTGGCACAACCTTCGGGATTCATTGATTTTGAAAAACTGGATCATGTTTATAAATTAAAGAAAGCTTTATATGGTCTTAAACAAGCACCCAAAGCTTGGTATGATAGATTAAAAGCTTTTCTTATTAAACATGAATATAAAATGGGAATGGTAGATAACTGATTGTAAGTTTTATATACCTAAAATGTACTATAAAATAATATTCCACAAGAGCAATTAAGAAAATTACCAAGTTATCCTTGATAAAATTCACTCTCAAAAATATATATAATATAATATATAATATGTATATTAAACCGGGCAAATATGATCACCCGGGTCGTTTCCCCAATGACTAGTGAAATTGAATCCTTGTTTATGTCCGAATTCTGATTTGAATGAGCAAATGGATGATTTGATTATCTAAAGCAACAATTAGAATGGACAATTAAAAATAATTAAACTCATACGGAAAACAAATAAAATGTGACAATTAAGCAAGTAAACTAATTTTAATCCCTAAAAATGTAAACTAAAATTCTAAACCTAAGTTAAGACGAAAGGAAATTTTAGGAAAAAGAAAAACATTTTTTTGATTATTTTTGAATTTAATATGAATTAAAAACTATAAAACTATTAAAAATGAAAGTTCCTACAATTTATGAAAATTTTACGAAGAGGAGTGACATTTTAATTTGCATTTCGCGAATTAAAGATGCTTAAAGTACTTCGGATGAAGTATTTAAGTTGTCACGACACAGAATAGAACACGGACTAGAATTGAGACAGAAAAAGAAGCGGACTAATATGATTTATGGAATGTGTTCCATCATCCTTAAACCAAGACGTAGATAGTTAAACGATTCACGTTTAAGGGGTTTAGTAAGAATATAGGCAATATTGTCGACGGACGGCACTTTTTCGATTAAGATATGTCCTTTCTGGACATTATCACGAAGAAAGTGGTGACGTATTTCGATGTGTTTGGTACGAGAATGTTGCACCGGGTTTTTGCTAAGGTCAATCGCGCCTTTGTTGTCGCACATGATGGGAACGTCGTCGAGTCGTACGTCGTAGTCGATGAGAGCTTGTTTCATCCATAGTGCTTGTTGACATGCCTTTCCGGCGCTTACGTATTCGGCTTCGGTAGTGGATATAGCAAGAGCGGTTTGTTTCTTCGAGAACCAAGATGTCAAACAACATCCCACGAACGTACAAATACCGCTAGTGCTCTTTCGGTCCACATAATCTCCCGCATGATCAGAGTCGGCATATACTACGGTTTCTATGCCGGTCCCCTTAGGATACCATAATCCTAAGTGCGTAGTGCCTTTAATGTATCGGAAGATACGCTTAACCGCTTCAAGGTGAGAGGTTTTGGGAGCCTCTTGGAAGCGGGCACAAAGGCAGACACTAAACATGATATCGGGCCTACTTGCCGTTAGGTATAATAAGCTACCTATCATGCCTCGATACTTGGTACTATCTACCGACTCACACTCTTCATCTTTCGTGAGTTTAGTATCGGAGGACATGGGGGTTTTCATTGGTTTAGAATCTTCTAGACCAAATTTCTTAAGCATTTCTTTAATATACTTAGATTGATTAAAGAATATACCATCTTCCATTTGTTTAATTTGTAATCCAAGGAAGAAGTTAAGTTCTCCCATCATGCTCATCTCGAACTCGTCATGCATGATTTTGGCAAATTCATCACACATGTCTTGACAAGTCGAACCGAATATAATGTCATCGACATATATTTGAACAATGATGAGATTTGAACTTTTCTTCTTAGTAAAAAGAGTATTATCTACCATTCCCATTTTATATTCATGTTTAATAAGAAAAGCTTTTAATCTATCATACCAAGCTTTGGGTGCTTGCTTAAGACCATATAAAGCTTTCTTTAATTTATAAACATGATCCGGTTTTTCAAAATCAATGAATCCCGGAGGTTGTGCCACGTATACCTCCTCATTGATAAAACCGTTCAGGAATGCACTTTTTACATCCATTTGGAATAATTTAAAATCTAAAGCGCAAGCATAAGCTAATAATATTCTAATAGACTCAAGTCTAGCAACCGGGGCATAAGTTTCATCATAATCGATGCCCTCTTGTTGGTTGTAACCTTGAGCAACTAATCTAGCCTTATTTCGAGAAACAATACCGTTCTCATCTAACTTATTTCTAAACACCCACTTAGTTCCTATAATTGTCATATTCTTAGGTTGTGGAACTAACTCCCAAACGTCGTTAGCAATGAATTGATTTAATTCTTCTTGCATGGCGACTATCCAACTTTCGTCTCCTAAGGCTTCATTTACATTCTTAGGTTCTATGGTAGAAATGAAACAATAAAAGTTGCTTTGGTTTTGGGCTTGTGATCTAAGGGTTCTTTGGTTAAGGTATCCTATGACATTTTCTAAGGGATGGTTCCTAGATTCCTTAATATTGACTATTTCGTCAATCTCTAGAGTTTCATCCTCAACGTCGTTTTCTAGGTTTTTCTTTTCGATTTCCCTAATAGCTTCTTCTTCATCTAGGTCATCATCCACCAAGGGTGATGTCTTAGAGGGTGGAGGAGTTTCATTGAACGTCACATTGAGTGATTCTTTGATTTTCCTAGTGTGTTTATTAAGAATGATATAGGCTTTACTATTTTGGGAGTAACCTAAAAAGACACCTTCGTAAGACTTTGGGTCGAACTTGGTAATGTAGTCTTTAGTGTTTAGAATGAAGCATTTGCTTCCGAACACTCTAAAATAATCAAGAGTGGGTTTCCTACCTCTTAAGATTTCATAAGGTGTTTTTTCTAGGATGGCTCTAATTAGGATTCGGTTAGGAATATATGTTGAAGTATCTACGGCATTACACTAAAACTTTTGGGGTAACAATTGTTCGTTCAACATAGTTCTACTCATTTCTTGAAGTGTCCTATTTTTGTTTTCACCATTTGATTGAGGAGTGCGTGGAGCTGAGAAGTTGTGAGTAATACCGTTGACATTACAAAATTCTCCAAATTGCACTTCATTATCAAATTCTCTACCGTGATCGGTTCTTATTGACACTATTGTACATCCTAGTTGATTTTGGATTTTCTTACTAAATATTTTGAATTGATCGAAACTTCGGTTTTATCCTTAAGGAATCTAGTCCAAGTACATCTAGAGTAGTCATCTACTATGACTAAGGTGTAACAGTTTCCTCCGTAACTCCGTATGGCGGATGGACCAAAAAGATCCATGTGGATAAGTTCTAAGCATCTAGTCGTTGAGACTAAATTCTTAGCTTTGTAACTAGCGTGAGCTTGTTTTCCAACTTTGCAAGCATCACAAAAATGTTGATCAAACTTAAGCCTAGGTAAGTTTCTAACTAATTACTTAGAAGTTAACGATTGAATGAGATGCATATTTGCGTGACCTAACCTCTTATGCCATAAAGTGGAATTTTCATCAATCGTTGCTAAACAAATTTGATCCTTAGGCTTATTTCCTAACTTCATCAAGCCTTTCTTCCTAATACCTCTACCTATGACTTTACCATTCTTAGTGATTTCACTATCATGTTCAGAGAAAGTTACTTTACACTTATTATCACATATTTGTCATATACTAAGCAAGTTAAATCCTAAGTTATCAACATGTTCTACATTATCTATTTTGAGAGAGTCATTAGAAATCGTACCTTTGCTAATGATGTTACCGCGAAGATTACTACCAAAAATGACATTACCTCCATTGTATGCCTTGTAAGTGGAGAAGGACTTTCGGTTGCCCATCATATGGTTGGAGCATCCGCTATCCATGATCCATTCATCGGGTTCCAAGTCGACTCTAAGGCATATCTATTTATATAAGAAAATAACTCAAACATTTGGTCCCCAATATCTCATGGGTCCAAAGTTGTTAGTGCCAAACATCCCTTGCATTTGATGCAATTGGTTGGGATGTGAGAATGGAAGACACATTTCCCATGGCCTATAACTTTGTCATGGAAAGTTGTTCCAAGTTACAGGAAAGCCATGAGGTTGGTTTTGTTAACCAACATGTCTTCATGGTTGCGGTGTTTTAGGAAGAGAATAATTATTATTCACTCTTCTAGGAGGTGGAGTTTTTGATATAAAATTTTGTTTTGAAAATCCAACTCTGGGTTTTGACAATGGTTTATATAATTGTTTGACTTCATAGTCACTAGCTACAAGAACTTTAACTTTGTTTACAATTATGTGTTTTGGTCTAGGACCCAAAATGGATTTTTGAAAGAAAACACTATTCTTAGATATTGGCGTTTCTGGTGGCGGTCCCTTATTTATTTTGGGAAGCGCCAGAATATTAAGGGTGTCACCCATGTTTATGGGGCTATCCCTATTTATGGGACCTCCATCAGAGGACGCCTTTTTCTGAGCTTTTACAAATTTTATTTCCTTTGTTCCACTAGATGATGCTTCAAATGAATTAAACCCTAAACCTAATTTATCACCAGAGGGTTTTTGATTACTTAGCATTTCATTCAAGCAATGTGTACTCTTTTCAAATTTATTCAATCTAGTGGATTCATCTTTGAGTTTTTCATTCTCAATTTTAAGTACATGACACATTTCACATTCGAGATCAACTCCCTTGTTTTTCTCGAATATGGATAATTTATCTTTTAGTTCTCTAAGCTCATTTTCTAAGCTATTTCTAGTGGCTTTTAGCCTTTTGTTTTTAGTGATTATCTTTAGACTCATTTTGCATAATTTATCATATTCATTGTCTAAATCTATATCATCAATTGACGAGTTTTCATTACTAAAGTAAGAGGATTCGGAACATACCTCACTTGATGCAAGAGCTACAAGACATGTTTCGTTTTTGACCTTCTCATCATCTTCTTCACCGCTATCGCTCCAAGAACCTCCGACAAAGGCTTTTTGGTTCTTGTCTTTCGGTGGCTTTAGACATTCTCCAATAAGATGATTCGGGTTGCCGCATCTAAAGCATTTTCTATCATTTTTACCGGTCTTGTCATCACGGCTTCTTTGGAACGTCTTTTTGTCATTTCGAGGTTGTCTCACGAATCTACCTCTTCTCTTAAATAATTTCTTGAAGTCTCTTATTGCCATGGCATACTCTTCGTCTTCACTACCGGAAGTCGAACACTCTTCATCACTAGATTCTTTCTTAGCCTTTAATGCAAGAGATTTCCTTTCAACTTTTTCTTTGACTATTTCAGAATCTTTCTTGATGATCATCTCATGTACTTTGAGGTTTCCAATGCTTTTTCTGTTGCTATTTCAGAATCTTTGCTTGATTGATATCTCATGTACTTTGAGGTTTCCAATGAGCTCATCAAGGAGATAGTGATGGTCAAGTCTTTTGATGCTTCAATTGTCGTGACCTTTGACCTCTCTTATTTGGTATAGAGTGTAGAGCCCTTAGAAAAAACTGGTATCCTTACGTAGTTCTTACTAGAATAACCTTTATTAAGAGCTTTAAGACTAGTAATAATAGTATTAAATCTAGCGAAAGCATTATCTATAGATTCGTCTTCGGAAATAAAGAATTGTTCATATTGTTGGACCAAAAGGTCAATCTTTCCTTATGTAGTTCTTACTAGAATAACCTTCATCAAGAGTTTTAAGACTAGTAATAATAGTATTAAATCTAGCGAAAGCATTATCTATAGATTCGGCTTCGGAAATAACGAATTGTTCATATTGTTGGACCAAAAGGTCGATCTTATTATCTTTGACTTGACTATTACCTTGATAGGTGATTAATAAGGTTTTACAAATTTCTTTTGCCGTATTACACATCAAAAATCCGTTCATATTCTTTTCTAGGCAAAGCATTGTAAATAACCATTTTGGCTTCATTATTTTTTGCAATCCTTCTTTTAAGATCATCTATTTGTTTTTCAAAAGGGACAACCTCATCAAGTTTGGTTTCCGGATTTTGAATAATAGGTTGAAAATCACCATTGGTAATAGCTTTAAAATACAATATATTTTAAAATCTTGAGTGACCTTGCTCTGATACCAATTTTAGAAACTAAGGGGGGTTGAATAGTTTTAACCGATTAATTAGACTTTTAAAAGTTTACTTATGAATAGTTTTTGATTCGAGATGTATGTCAATCAACCACAAATGAATCACAGCAAAAACTATCTAACAATGCAAAGTAATAAGTAAATATATAAGGAAAGAAACATCAAACCAAGACAAACCGAATTTAAAGTGGTTCGTCAAACAAGCAACCTTCCTTCGTCCTACTCTATCTACTCCCCGAGTACAACTCCACTCGAGATTTCACTATGTCAACAAAGCTCCCTTTAAGGCCGTAGAAAACCGTTTACACGTCTGCTTACTTACTTTTCCGACACTAAGCTAGATTTCGAGTCTGTAAATCTTAGCTTAGAACAATTCTGACTTCACTAAGTCTTCACACACTACACAAGATACACACCTCTTGATGACACACAATGTCCAACATCACACAATATACAATATACTCACTCTGCATCTACAGCGCGAACCAATTTATACAACGACACAAAACAAATGAATGAAAGTTTTGTGATCTGAAGAAGAAAAGATGATAGAGATCACATGATAACAATTCGTATTGTATAAAGTACGATTGTTCCTTCTCTGCACATGATTAGAAGGTGAAGAAGGGAGGAAGAAATAATTAATCACTTGAAACAAAAAAAAAATCAAGGAATGTTTAGTGATCAAGATATGTGTTTTTAGAAAGAAAGGAAACTGATTCAGAATCGCAGGTAGTATAGGATAGACTGTATATGCATATTCAAGTCTATTGACCTTAGAAACCGCTAGTGAAATCATAGTTTAACATTGCACAGGAATGTGTTGTCATAGCAATAGCAATGAAGTAACTAGGATAGCATGTTTTCTCTCTTGATATCTTCTAAGCCTGTTAATTTCCAGCATTTACTTTTTTGTTATTTATTTATTTCAATTCAAATCAATCAAAACCATTTTCAACAGTGACACTTTCAAATTAAGACTAATAACTACTTAGCTCTTGGGACGACCTCGAATTTACCATAACTACACTACTCACGGTCAGGTTCTCTACCTGTTAGTGCGTTTGTAAGGTGAAACAAGTTTTATAAATTTAAAACTTGCATATAATATTTCTTTAAAAGAAAATACGCATCAAGTTTGGCACCGTTGTCGGGGAGCTAAGAATCGTTAGTCTTAACATGAGCGATACGGAACGACCAGAGTCAACTGTCAACGAATACCTTACTAAGGTAAGAGATGATAGCGGACCTAGATTTATCAAACCTTTATTTGAAGAGAATATTAAGTTCGAATTCTGGGGTCAATGCATTAACGAACTAAAAGACAATATGTTTCTTGGAAACGGTGACGAAAACCCCCTCGAACACATCTCAAATATCACATCTATAGTCAACCTCTTCCAATCTCCTGGAGTGTCAAGAGACCAGGTAATGCTAATGTCATTCCCTTTTATGCTGAAAGGAAAAGCTAAACTATAGGTAAATCGATTATCAACAGGATCCATTACAACCTGGGACATCCTAAAAAACACCTTTTTAAGCAAATACCGCCTGATTTCTCAAATTATTAGACAAACCAAAGCTATCAGAAACTTTGGACAAGAAAGCAACGAACCCCTACATCTTGCATAGGAACGGTTCAACGATCTGCTCTATAACTGCCTAGAGCATAAAATCAATGAGCACGAACAACTACAAATTTTCTACCAAGGGCTCGACCCAGGAACTAGAATGAAAGCAGATTTCAAAGGACCTATCCCCAGGATGACACTAGCTGCTGGAATTAAGGCCATCGACGAATTGTCAAAACACTCTCTCTCCTGGTATAAAGAAGAGGAATACAAGAAAAATGATTTTGACAAGGTGCTCGAACATATCAACGATTTCGAACACAATATTAGTGTTCTTAATGAAGAAGTACGAATGGTGCAACACCTGTATAAAACTCCAAATAAAGATAAGGACCCCCTTCTGGAAGAAACCGTAAGCTCGTTCATTAAAGAAGTTCAAGGGATGCAAAAGAAGAGCCAGAATTTTGTTTGGAGAATTAAAAGAAACTACGACAGGACATTCAAACGTCATGCTTCTGCTATTAAAGGTATTGAACGGAGCCTCGGCCAAATTGCTGAATCAATACACAGAAGAGGGGTTGGCACTCTTCCAAGCGTTATTGAAACAAATCCAAGAGGATTAGCTCACGCTATTACCACTCGAAGTGGGCTAAACTACCAATCTCCTAAAAACCCCATTGAGGATAACAACGACCTACAAAATATTACCACCGAACACATCCCGACCACAGAGAAAATAACTCCTGAACAAATACCTAAAAATACTAAAAAGACAGATCTACCTATCCTTTTTCCCAGACGACTAAATAAGGAAAAAGAGAAAGAACAGTTCTAAAAATTCCTAGGGAACCTCCAACAACTTCATATCAATATCCCCTTTATAGAAGCCCTTGAACAAATGCCAAAATACGCCAAGTTTATAAAGGATATTCTTTCTAAAAAGGGAAAGGGAAATGAAACACCTAGAATTATCTTAAATGAACAATGCTCCGCTGTCATTCTAAACAAAGTTCCTCCTAAGGAAAAGGACCCAGGAAGTTTCACTATACCCTGTATAATAGGACAAAGTGGAATTACGAAGGCCTTGGCTGATTTAGGAGCTAGCATAAGCCTGATGCCCTACTCGATGTTTCTACGGCTTAACCTAGGAGAAATTAAACCCACACAGATGTGTATCGAACTTGCAAATAAAACTACTTAATTTCCTAAGGGGATTACAGAAAATATCATGGTAAAAATCGACAAATTTGTTTTCCCAGTCGACTTTGTAATACTTGATATGGAAGAGGACCATAGAATTCCCATCATTTTAGGGAGGCCATTCTTAGCCACAGCACACGCCATGATCGATGTTTTTAACAAAAAGATATCATTTGAAGTGAGAAATGAAATGATCACCTTTGATTTAGAGAAATCCATAAGATTTCCCCTATCTAACGAAGACATCTGCCATTCTGCAGGCATAATTGACCTTTTTGTCCTTGAAAATATTAAAGAAATTTTTCCTCCAACTGACATTAATTCAATTGAACCCATTATTTACCATCTTCCTGAAATCATTGAAGGTTGTGATAAACCTGCTCTCTTCGCTGCAGATTCTAAATATGAGAAGGAACCTACCCCAAAACTCAAGGAACTCCCCTCTCACTTAGAATATGCTTTTCTGGACGACAATTACGAATTACCAGTTATCATCTCTTCATTATTATCTAGTCAGGAAAAGAAATTATTATTAGAAGTCCTTACCAAACATAAAAAAGCTCTGGCATGGAAAATATCTGATATTAAAGGAACTAGTCAGTCTTTTTGCAGCCATAAAATCTTGATGAAAGACAATTCCAAACCCACCATAGAACCTCAACGTAGATTAAATCCTAAAGTCTAAGACGTAGTAAAACCGAAATTTTAAAACTTCTTGACGCAGGACTAATTTATGCCATTTCAGATAGCCCTTGGGTAAGCCCAATTCATGTGGTTCCTTAGAAGGGAGGAACCACTGTGATTACCAACCAAAACAACGAACTCATTCCAACACGTACGGTCACCGGATGGAGGGTATGCATTGACTACAGGAAACTTAACGAAGCCACAAGAAAAGACCATTTCCCCTTGCCTTTCATTGATCAAATGTTAGAACGATTATCGGGAAATGAATACTATTGCAACCTAGATGGATTCTCCGGATACTTCCAAATTCCTTTGGCACCTGAAGACCAGGAAAAGACCACCTTCACTTGTCCCTATGGCATGTTTGCCTATAGAAGAATGCCTTTCGGGTTATGTAACGCTCCTGCCACATTTCAGCGATGCATGACAGCAATCTTCCATGACATGTGTAAAGATTTTATGGAAGTATTCATGGATGATTTCTCCGTATTTGGAAACTCTTTCGGAACTTGTCTTAACAATTTATCAAAAATGTTAGCCAGATGTGAAGAAATGAACTTAGTTCTCAATTGGGAAAAAATCCATTTTATGGTCAAAGAGGGAATCATTTTAGGGCATAAAATATCAAAAGCAGGAATCAAAGTCGATAAAGCTAAAGTTGATGTGATCGCTAGTCTACCTTACCCCACCAACATCAAAGGAATACGAAGCTTCTTAGGGCATGTTGGGTTCTACAGAAGATTCATTAAAGATTTTTCTAAAATAGCCCACCCAATGACTCAGTTGTTGATGAAAGACGCCAAATTTGATTTCTCAGACGAATGCATAAGATCATTCGACATACTTCGGGATAAACTTATCACTACACCGGTAATCATCGCCCCCAACTAGAACATAGATTTTGAGTTAATGTGTGACGCTAGCGACTATGCCGTTGGAGCTGTTTTGGGACAACAGATTGAAAAAAATTTTCGTCCAATCTATTACGCAAGCAAAACTATGAACAATGCTCAAGAACGTTATACCACTACTGAAAAGGAACTATTAGCAGTCGTATATGCATTCAACAAATTTAGGTATTATTTGATAATGTCTAAAATGGTGGTCTACACTGATCATTCAGCCCTGAAATATCTCTTCAGCAAGCAAGACGCTAAACCAAGACTAATAAGGTGGGTATTACTTCTATAGGAATTCACTGTTGAAATCAAGGATAAAAAGGGATCTGAGAACCTAGCTGCTGACCATCTCTCTAGACTAGAAAACCCAGGGTTAGAAGAACTAAAGGGTGATACAATATAGGATATTTTACTGATGAACACCTCATGGTCATTAAACTAAAAGATACTGAAACTGACCCATGGTACGCTGATTATGCAAATTTCCTCATCTCCACGATCGTTCCCCAACATCTAACGTATTATTTGAGAAAAAAAAATTCTTGAGCGATGTATAAAAATATATATGGGACGACCCATACCTCTTCAAATCATGTCCAGACGGAATTATAAGAAGATGTGTTTTTGGTAAAGAATTACACGAAATAATGGAACATTGCCACAAGGGACCTACAGGAGGTCATTACGGGGCAGATATTACCGCATGAAAGATTTTCGAATCTGGATTCTATTGGCCAACAATTTTTAAAGATGCGGCAAAATATGTTCAAGGATGTGATGCTTGTCAACGGGCAGGAAATATATCCTCACGGAACCAAATGCCCTTAACTAACATACTTGTCAGTGAAGTCTTTGACATCTGGGGGATTGACTTCATGGGACCCTTTCCTTCTTCAAGAAAGAATAAATACATTCTTGTTGCTGTCGATTACGTTTCAAAATGGGTCGAAGCTGAAGCCCTGCCCACTAATGATGCTTGTGTCGTTGTGAAATTCCTAAAAAGATTATTTTCCAGATTTGGAGTTCCAAAAGCTCTAATTAGCGACCGTGGGACACATTTTTGCAACTCCCTTCTTGAAAAAACACTGAGGAAATATGGAGTAACACATAGACTTGCTACTCCGTATCATCCCCAAACTAGTGGACAAACTGAGAATACTAACCGAGCCATTAAGCGAATCCTGGAAAGAACGGTTAACGAAAACAGAAAAGAATGGTCAGATAAACTAGATGATGCACTATGGACATTTAGGACAGCTTATAAAACACCTATCGGTAGTACACCATTTAGGATCATTTATGGAAAAGCATGCCATTTACCCATCGAACTTGAACACAAGGCATAATGGGCCCAAAAAACATAAATCTTGATTTAGAAGCTACATGAAAACATAGGTTCCTTTAGTTAAATCAACTTGATGACTTTCAGACTGATGAATATGAGAATTCACGTGCCTATAAAGAAAGGACTAAATGGTGGCACGATTCTAAAATTACGGATAAGGAGTTTCAAGATGGGGAAGAAGTATTAGTCTTTAAATCAAGATTAAAACTTTTTCCAGGAAAGCTTAGAACCAGATGGTATGGACCATATACGGTAAGTAAGATTTATCCATATGGAACGGTCAACGTATTTAGAAAAAAACGGAGTTCGATTCAAGGTAAATGGACATAGATTAAAGAAGTATTATGGATATGAGATAGACGGGATTAACGAAACAATAAACTTTGCTAAAACGTAGATGTGGATGAGTCTAACTTAAAGACTTATTAATAAACAAAAGTGCTTGTCGGGAGACAACCCGGCCTTTATTTAATTAAATTTCCTTTTGCATTAGTCGGTTTGCATGTTTTTACTTTGTTTTGTAGAATCCAGAAGATATGAGGCAATTATTGAGACCGACTCGACTCTTAATCATGTGGTAACTTGCTGAACCTGCAGCAGTCACGGCGTAACATCTAAAGTTTACGCCGTAACCACTATCGTTACGACGTAATCCATTTTATGGTTACACCGTAACAACTTAAAAACTTAAAAAAATTTACCACTTGATTACGACGTAACCACCGAGGTTACGCCGTAACCCTCTTCAGAATTCATAAAAATTTAAGTTTTGAACATATCTAAACCTTGTATACGTTAATGGACTTTGTGGGTATGTTCTCTTGAAGCCCTCACGAGACTAAACTCGTCCACTTGGGCCACCAAGTGGTTTAAAAGGCTTGTTGCATGTGTTAAATGCAATCGTGATTCCTACGAAAGTGAGTTAGGATTGTATTCTCTGTACATTCTTTTAGAACGACTTTATGCTTGGGTTTTTTTCGAGATCATAAGGGATTAAGAGCTTACGAGAAGACGGAGATAATCTGAAGATTTCCGCCAAATTTCAAAATCTCAAAGCAATGCTCAGGGAGTTTCTTGTCTTAATTCTACACTTTTCTTATTATTTTTATTTCCTTAATGTACAATAGGGACATTGTACAAATCAAGTGGGGGGATATAACAACCCATAATTTTTATCAATGTAATTATCCATCTATTAAATTAGATGCACTGTATTATCCATCTATTATATATATACCACCTTTATACAGGGAAATTTTTTGTTTTATCTCATTTTGCAACGTAACTTGCATCTCTAAAGTAAACGAGCTCACGCAACCTCTATCAATGCTATCTATATCTATGTTTACCTCATGTAAACATCCTAATATGTCAAGTTAATATCTTAATATCATTTTACCAAGTACATTATCCATTTAACGTACTTTTCAAAGCGTTATCTCAAAACAAGCATTAAACGTTAACGTTTACATCAAACTAATTATATATAATGTTTACATATAAAATGAAGTGCCATGCCTTCAAGCATGTGTACAAGTGTACAATTCACTACATTTGAATAACTTTTCCCTCCAAAACAATGTACAACTCTTTTTAGCTCAATGTACAAGCCAATAAAGCATAAAATTCAAACTAGCTCATTTCCCTCTAAAATCTTAAGGATTTCGTACCACCTCTTTAGCACTAATTACGAGCACTCAATACACAATATTTAAACACTTTTCCCTCTCTAATCTCAGCTCCTACACTAACCCTAAAACTTTAATTCTAAACCCGAAAACCCTAGCAAACCCGTTACACCCTTAAACTAGTTCATAGTTTTCAGAAATCTGATCCGTTAATAAAACATAGATCTGGAAAAATCAAATAGGTTTGGTATTAAGTTAAAATACTAGGTTTTAGTCATATTTCTTGTGATTATTTTGCCGGTGGGACTCAACCCGATTCGACGTCGGATGAATTAGTTATAATCCGAAAATGGCAAAGGTGCCAGATTCTGCACACCTATAGTAACCGGCTATTATCTCTATATTTTTGTATAGTAACCCCTAAATAAGTAAGACTATAAGTTGTGTAAGGGACTAAAATATCTAACCATGCTCACTGGTTTGAGCTTCATCGGAGTTACAGTTTGTAAATGACAACCATTTTACCGAGACTGATGTTGGTTGTCCAAAAACGGCCATGTGTAAACTAAATAAATACCTCAAGCTCCTCCATGACTTATCACCACCTTCATCACCATGACCTCACCACCGCATCACCATCACTCCAGCACCTTACAAGCACCTCCATCACCACCTTGTAAGTTCCTTGTCACCTACTTATCCTTCTTGTGGCCAAAAACCCTCCAACACCACAACCTGCAAATCTACACTTAGCTCCCAATACTCATACTCTATGCATCCCTTAGTCATCTATCTACAGATCTTGATCCCTTCTCCAAGTATCCTTGGCCTATAAGGTGTAAAACTTGGGCACTAAGGCTCCATGAGCCCTATAAATAGGCGAATACCTCTTTCCATTCAAATCATACCTTAAAAACTCATATACTCATCAATGGAGTTCTAACTCAGATCAAGAAAGGTCAAGAGAAGTCCTTAATCTCATAATAGAAGCCAAGAAGCAAGAAAAACGAAGCTTTGATGTCGTTACTAGGCGTACGAACCCGAAAACCCCATTTCGACCCATTTCTAGCTTAAGTAAGCTAGGATCTTGTTCCATAAGCTTATAATATGTATTAGAATGTTTATAATACTCTTAATATCATATATAAACTCTTATTTGAAGCCTTGAATCCTCAAACCCATGTGTTTTTTATAAAAACCCTAAAAACGACCCATTTGATTTCCTTATGCTAACAAATCCATTTTTTAAAATTTTTGTTTAGTTAAAACATCTTATTTTTAGCTTATACAAATAAAGCTAAAACCTGTGAATATCATTTAGAAAACTTTAAAATAACCTTGCATGACTTTTTTAGAAAACCCTTTTGTTTGGGTTTTGCAAAAGTTATCATGCATAGGTGTAAATATCGAAACTTTCTGAAATATATAACTAAAGGGGCTGAAAATGTCATTATACTTGTGAAGTTATATACTATAAGTAACCTATTTTGTCAAATTTCAAAGTTAAAGGTTTAAATTATATATACTTTATATATAAAGGACTAAACTTGTAAAAGTTTATAAACCAAGGGTATATATTGTAACTTATCATCGACTAGCTTTTGAAGAAACTTATAATCTTATCGTATCACGATACTAGGGAATTTCATGTGAGGGGTTCCATTTGGGTATTCGTTTTGACGAGTTTGCTGGGTTTACGATTTAAAGTGCCCTGGCTCCTCAAACAATACTGCGTGGCCTCTGAATTATGGATAGCCCGACAGTGATACAATCTTCCCTAAAATTAATCACATCAAAGATAATACGTTAAACTTTATTAAGGTTTTTGAAATCATAAACCATCACACTACGACTTGACATATTAACCCTCAGGTTGCGTGACGAGACCGTTACTTTCACTTGATATACTAAACTTTCCCGCCCGGGTAGATAACATCGTACTACCATACGGACGTATTTCTCTTGATATACTTTTGCCATCAAACATATTTCCCCTGTTAAGGTCAGTTCATAGCTTCACTTTTAAATCTCTTGAATGTTTTCATAAACCCGTGAGGGGGATACATGCTATAGACTATGAATACAAGTGTTTTTCAAATGTATGTTATCTTGATATATTATTGCTTGTGATCTAAGTCGCTTTATGTCAAAAGTCCTCACTATCATAGACCATTAATCAATTGCGAGTGAACGCAAATATTGTCGATAGATCTATCGGGATTGACGAATCCTGTTTGTGTTAGCCGGATAGGTAACCAAACGCACTATATTTGAATCTCATAGTTATATGGAAATTACCTACATCGGGGGCCATTAACATTATATATATCATTATTGAATAATACAAAGTCAGTTTAGTGTGCCATGAGCTTAGACACAATAATACACTATTGATACTGTTTTCTATAATAATTGTACTCATTGCAATTATCACTATTTTTGGGTGTACAACAACGTAACCCACTATCCATGATAACTTGTATTCACACTATTTATTATAAACCTATGAATTTCACTCAACCATTGTGTTGACCCTTTTTAGCATGTTTATCTCAGGTAATTGAGCAAACTATGGCACGGAGTGGCACGGACTTAAAGATGGCTAATACGGTATCATTCAAACTTTAGTTTTTAGATTTTAAGGACTGTCCCTTTGTAAAACTCTGATGAATAAAAATAATGATTACAGAATTTTTCCAAAACATCTTCTTTTAAGTCATTTTCTATGATTATGACTGTTGTACTATGAAGTAATACCAGATTAGCTTCCGCTGCTATAATGTAAAAATTGGGGTGTTACCGATTGGTAAATCAGAACCATGGTTTATAGAGAACAGGTTAAAATATTAATTATATCTACTTTTCTTCTACTAGCCAAGAAAGTCCCTCTGTGCCACTACATTTATCGAATATTATGTAGATACATAACACTATAACTATTATATATATAACTTGTATGTTATTTACACTGGGTTGTTACACAGTTATATCTTCATCCAACCACCCTATTATCATCCCATCCGATTCTGATATTGAGGATTCTTTTTCCTCAACAAATGTTCTAGACTATTTCCTAGCCGCACCGGGAAACACTTCTCCTGACTCTTCAAATGATTTAACTAAGTATCTTTTGGGCACACTAGTCTTCTCACCTTTACATGATGATCCGTATATGGAAATCATGCAAGCATATGATGCTACTGATAATGAATTACCTATTCCTCCACTTCATGCTCCTATTGCTCCACCAACTGTTGTGTCTCCATCTCCAGTGTTATCACTATCACCAATGTTTGATTCTCGAGATTTATTTCCTCCCGAGGAGATTTCGCCACCTAAAGACATTGAGACTCCTGTTGAATCACCCATTCTAATATATCCATCTTCATCAGTAGGATCTTCATCACTAGTTAGGTCAACTACACCACCACCAGACTATCTCTTTGATAAATCTGATCTCGCAGAGTTTTTTTTTTTTTTTTTTTTTTTTTTTTTTTTTTTTTTTTTTTTTTTTTTTTTTTTTTTTTTTTTTTTTTTTATTATTTTTTTTTTTTTTCTCGTAGAACCTGTGCCGAGGAAAACAAAGTAACATTTGCTACTGGTACTTTAACCGATGATGCCTTGTCTTGGTGGAATGCATATGCCCAACCTATTGGGATAGAACAAGCCAACAGGATCACCTGGACCGAATTGAAAAGGCTCTTAACCAATAAATATTGCCCTCGAACTGAAGTCAAGAAGATGGAAGACGAATTTTACAACTTGGTTGTAAAAGGAAATGATCTCAAGACTTATATTAGAAGATTCTAGGAATTGGCAGTTTTATGCCCAAACATGGTGCCAAATTCTGAGAAACTCATGGAAGTCTTCATCGGGGGATTACCCAGAAGTATTGAAGGAAATGTTACTGCTTCGAAGCCTCAAACTTTAGAGGAAGCCATTACCATAACCCAGAGGTTGATGGAGCAGGTAGTAAAACACAATTATGCGCAAGAAGCCAATGATCATAAACGAAAGTTTGATGATAGAAGAAACACCATCGACAACAACAACTACCCCAAAAATCACAACAACAACAACTACCAAGATAACTGCAACAATAACAAGCGTAACCATGAACTCCATCAACAGAATAGAAGGCAAGAAACCTTCAGGACTTATGCTGCCACCAATGGGTATACTGGAAATCGACCTTTTTGTGAAAGGTGCACCCTGCATCACATAGGACCTTGCACTGTCAAGTGTCAGACTTGCAATAGGGTAGGTCAACTGACCAGGAACTGCAAAAACAAAAGACCAACCACTGGAAACAACCTACAACCAGTATCTATAACTTGTAATGCTTGTGGAGAGAAAGGGAATTATGCAAATCAATGCTTAAAAGCAAATAACAGGGCCACGGGGGAGCATACTTACTAAGAGACAAGATTGCTTTTGCTCGCTTTAGGATTTCTAACCTAGAAACAACTCTTAAAGATATTCAAGTTCACCGCCAGTTATATATAAAGGACCTTCTAAAACCCACTTCATAAGTTTAAAAACCCCAAACACCAAGCTACTATCCTTGTCATTTATTACTTTTATCTAGAATCCTACCACGAGACACGTAGCATAAGTGTCAACACTCATAAGGTTTTGATGATATAAGATATATAAGATAAAGTTATCCATGAAATAATAAAATGGTAATTCTGTTACACCTTGATGTCTGATGATATCAAAACATGACATAGTTTGTCAATCCCATTAGTTCTATTATATTCAACTCTAAATACTTGCCTCATACCTTTGAAACACTTATGCAACAACAAAGATCCTCGACTGATAATATGGGCATCTGTGCAATTGATGTCTCATTATTCTTCCCGTTGCTTCTTATGATTTTGAAAAATCATATCATCTTCTACACATTACCATTTTGATATCATGTTTAGGTAGGATGATTTATAATCGTCTTATTGAAATGAATTAGGATGCTTCTTCATTTGAATAAGGAAATTATAAATTACCAAACTATGAATTTATAATTTCTCAGTTACAAGGATTGGGACGCCTCTTTTTGTAAGTGACAAATTATAAATGAGTAGGCTTAAGTATATAGCATTTGTACGAACAACATTATTTCAATATGTAAACCATTTGTATGAACAAATCCCTTACTTCATGAAATCATTGTCAATATTACCCTCATATGAATGAATCTCTGAACTTTTACACTCTATCATTCGACTAAATCTTGGGACGAGATTTCTTTTAAAGGAGGGAGACTATAACAATCCGCAATTTTCATCAATGTAATTATCCATCTATTAAATTAGATGCAATGTATTATCCATCTATTATATATACACCACCTTTATACAGGGAAATTTTTTTTTATCTCATTTTGCAGCGTAACTTGCATCTCTAAAGTAAACGAGCTCACGCAACTTCTATCAATGCTATCTATATCTATGTTTACCTCATGTAAACATCCTAATATGTCAAGTCAATATCTTAATATCATTTTACCAAGTACATTATCCATTTAACGTACTTTTCAAATCGTTATCTCAAAACAAGCATTAAACGTTAACGTTTACATCAAAACCCTAATTATATGTAATGTATACATATAAAATGAATGTGCAAGGCTTAAAGCATGTGTACAAGTGTATAATGCACCACATTTGAATAACTTTTCCCTCCAAAACAATTTACAACACTTTTTAGCTCAATGTACAAGCCAATAAAGCATAAAATTTAAACTAGCTCATTTCCCTCCAAAATCTTAAGGATTTCGTACCACCTATTTAGCACTAATTACGAGCACTCAATACATAATATTTAAAAACTTTTCCCTCTCTAATCTCAGCTTCTACACTAACCCTAAAAATTTAATTCTAAACCTAAAAACCCTAGCAAACCCGTTACACCCTTAAACTAGTTTATAATTTTCAAAAATCTGATCCATTGATAAAACATAGGATCTGGGAAAAAACAGTAGGCTTTGGGTATTAAGTGAAAATACTAAATTTTATGCTTATGTCTTGTGATCATTTTGCCGGTTGACCCAACCCGATTCGATGTCAGATGAATTAGTTATAGCCGAAATGGCAAAGGTGCGCAGATTCTGCGCACCTGTAGTAAACGGATATTATCTATAGATTTTTGTATAGTAAACCCTAAATATGTAAAACTAAAAGTTTTAGAGGACTCAAATATATAACCAAGCTCACTGGTTTAAGCTTCATCGGAGTTACGTTTTGAAAATGGCAACCATTTTACCAAGACTGATGTTGGCTGTCCAAAAACGGCCATGTATAAACTAAATAAATACCTCAAGCTCCTCCATGACTCACCACCACCTTCATGACTATGAACTCACCATCACTCCAGTACCTTACAAGTACCTCCATCGCCACCTTGTAAGCTCCTTGTCACCTACTTGTCCTTTTGTGGCCAAAAACCCTCTAACACCCTACACCTTGCAAATCTACACTTCTAGCTCACAATACTCATCTCTAGGCATCCTTAGTCATCTATCTACATATTTTGATCCCTTCTCTAAGTGTCCTTGGTCTTTAAGGTGTAAAACTTAGGCACTAAGGCTCCATGAGCTTTATAAATAGCCGAATACCCCTTTCCATTCAAATCACACCTCAAAAACTCATATACTTGTCAATGGAGTTCTAACTCAGATAAAAATGGTCAAGAGAAGTCCCTAAGCTCAGAATAGAAGCCAAGAAGCAAGAAAAATGAAGCCTTGAAGTCGTTACTAGGTGTACGAACCTGAAAACCCTATTTTGACCAATTTCTAGCTCAGGTTGCGTAATGAGGCCGTTACTTTCACTTGATATACTGAACTTCCCCGCTCGGGTAGATAACATCGTACTACCATATGGATGCATTTCTCTTGATATACTTTTGCCATCAATCAGATTTCCCCTGTTAAGGTGAGTTCATAGCCTCACTTTTAAATCTCTTGAATGTTTTCATAAACCCGTGAGGGGGATACATGCTTGGTATATGTTTAATTACACATACCATTTTCCATCAAAACCAGACTTAAATGATCAAAAACGTACCAAAAATACATTGTATTTGTATGTTTTCATTTATATTATGCAGGAAACGGATATCCAACAAAAGGATGAAAAATCAAGCAAAAACGGATAAAATCGAGCACGAGAATAGAAAGAGCGTGAAGCAAAGCCAAAGTCAACCAAAAAGTCAACGTCAAATCAAAGTCAACTACGGGGTGTGGATTTGGAAAGAGCATCAAAAACCAAACCCGAAAACGTAATTGCCAAAAGTGGGCCTACCCGTACCCACCTAGTGGGCCCGGGTCAGCCCACTTACTTATAACCCTTTTAACTAAACCCATAAACCCTTTTTAAATAAACCCACAAGCCCAAAAACCCTTTATGTCAATACACGACCCAAGTCCAAAAGCCCATATCCTCTTTTAACACTTAACAGCCCAATGCAATGATTGTTAAGTTTGTTAACCCCACAAGGACAATCAATGAAATAGAAACGTATAACTTTAAGGACTAAACTTGCCAAGTACTTAAAGATTCATTTCACCACAAGGACGATAGATGTAATATACATGTGTGAGATGAAGGACTACTTATGCCAACTTCCCAAACTTCTCCCCTAAAATCAAAACACTGTTTATCGTCCCTAACATCCCGCCAAACCTCTTTTGGCACTATTCACCCCTCACCTCACACCAGGACCACTCCACACAGTTGGCTTACACGCTGGCAATCCCTCTCTACACTATTGGACAAAGGAAAGCAACAAATTCATCAAGGGTCGTGATGAATTTTCTTGGGCAACACTCCTAATCAATGGCTATGATGAGCTTATGATTTCACTCACACAATAAGCATAAGCTAAAACCTCTCTCTAAAGAAGCACACCAAGAGACCTCCTAGAATCTTCCTATGATTAGTATAAATATAGGACCTCTTGTAGCCATTTGGCAGTTTTAGTTATTTTTTTTGTAGTCTTTTTAACCTAGTTTTAATTTTATCAGTTTTCATAGTGAAATTTTAATATTGTAATGTTTTGAAGTTTAATGAAATTTAAGTTGGTTTCTTAAAAAATCTATTTTAAGCTCTTTTGTTTTCAAATCTTGACTATGTTTCAAAAGCCTTCATAAGCTCTTATAAGTTCTTAATCATACACACAAGTAATCTGTTTTTATCTAAATGAAATGGACTTAAGTAAATTTTACAAAAATCTCAAAAAGAATCTCCCCTAAAAATCACCTCAGCTTCTTTTTGGATGATAAGCTAGATTTGGAAGAGCTTATAGACATACTAGCTTGTTTTATACAAGCTAGAGCTTGTAGAACCTTTTTATCACCCTTGTTTTGAGCAAAGGGTATTGTAAGTCTTCATTTTAATTTTTGCTTATTTACTATTCAAGTGCTTATTGCTTGCTTATTTTTTGCTTATCATGCTTATTCATGTTTGCTTAATACTTATTATCTTTGTTTAAGTGCTTATTTGTCCTTTGTTTAAGTATTTGTTCAAGCCTGCCTTATTTACTTTGTAAACTGCTTATTGCTCTTATGCTTATTCTAGTGCTTATCATTGTTTGCTTTGCGCTTATTTGTGCTCATCTTTGCATGTTAGCTATCTGTTTTTAAGTATCTAAGCTCAAATCTCACCAAATCTATTTTAAAAATTGGATTTCCATACTTAAGGGGGTGTTTGGGATAATGGTTAAATAAGGTCAAATAGAGTTTAAAATCCATTTCGACCATTTGTTCAACTTTGACAGCCTACTTTAAGTTGTTTTAATCCAATTTTCAGAGTTTCTAAGTTCTAAGATTGATTTTAAGGTTTTTCTAAGAGTTGTGTTAATTTGTGGTTTAAAATTGTCTCAATAAGTGCTTATTTGATTAGATACTTTAAAACAGTTTTGAATGTTGTTTTTGTGTTCTCTTTGAATGCCTAATGCAGTAGCAAATTGTCCCTTTTTGATTCACTTGTTCTTTTTCTAAAATATGTCTAGTCTTTATCAAGTTGTCCTGTGGTAAAACTATCTTTTTAAATCTTAATTTTTAGATGTTAAAAAAGGTTCTTAGTTTTTGAAAATTTGAGCATAAGCTCTTTTTGAGTCAGTCTTCATCTGTTTTAACTTACTTTTGATTTTGAAGTTTATTTGATAGCTTATTTAATAGGCTGCTTAAGCCACTTTTTTTCTTAAGTATCCATATCAGCATAAGCTGTTTTAATCACTCCTTTTCCCTAGACCTTTCCAGTGTTTGTTTTTGTTCCAAACTTTATTTTCTTTGCTTTTCTAGAAAGCCACTTGTTCTGGCTTTAAGCTCATATAAGCCATTAAGTCCCAAGGTCTCCTCAAGTGCTTAAAGTTTAAGCTTAAAAAAGTGCCCCTTGCTGTTTGAATGCTATTTTGATTTAAGTGCTTATTTGACTTTTATAACTTAACTGCTTATTCCTTGTGCTTATTTGTGTTCTTATCTGCTTATTAGGAGTAGAGCTTTAAGTATTGTAGCTTATCTTTGTCTTTCACTAGCTTATTAGTGCTTAAATTAGCCAAGTAGTTTTGCCCTTTAAGTCTTAAGTTAAAAAGATTAATCTGCCATCATTCTTAACTTATTTTCAAGTTATAAAAAAGTTGTTTTTTTTAAATTTGCTTATTTTTGTGTGATTTTTAAGTTTTAAAAAAAATAATTGTCAAAAAGGAAAGCCTAGAGAATCAAGTTATTCTATCCATTGCTCACTGGTTTGAGCTTCATCGGAGTTACGGTTTGTAAATGGCAACCATTTTACTGAGACTGATGTTGGCTATCCAAAAACGGCCATATATAAACTAAATAAATACCTCAAGCTCATCCATGATCCCACCACCTTCATAACCATGGACCTCTCACCACCAATCACTTCACTCCAGCAACTTACAAAACACATCCAACCCACCTTGTAAGCTCCTTGTCACCTACTTGTCCTTCTTGTGGCCAAAAACCCTCCAACACTTCACACCTTGCAAATCTACACTTCTAGCTCACAATACTCATCTCTAAGCATCCTAAGTCATCTATCTACAGATCTTGATCCCTTCTCAAAGTGTCCTTGGCCTCTAAGGTGTAAAACTTGGGCACTAAGGCTCCATGAGCCCTATAAATAGCCGAATACCCCTTTTCATTCAAATCACACCTCAAAAACTCATATACTAGTCAATGGAAATCTAACTCAGATTAAGGAAGGTCAAGAGAAGATCCTAAGCTCAGAAAAGAAGCCAAGAAGAAAGAAAAAAGAAGCCTTGAAGTTGTTACTAGGCATACGAACCCGAAAACCCTATTTCAACCCATTTCTAGCTCAAGTAAGCTAAGATCTTATTCCATAAGCTTACACGTTTTTAAGCCCATTAAGCCCATAGACTTCGTAGCTTATTCCAGCTGTTTGTAAGCTTATTTGATAAGCAGAGTTGGCCAACTTATTTTTCCTGCATTATTTGCATCATTTTGGACTTTTTCTGTTTTTTTTATTTTCGTCTTTATTTGTTATTTTTAATTAATTTTCGTAGTAAAAAATTTTAAAAAGTCATAGAAAATAGAAAAAGTTTTCAGAAAATTACAAAAAAATAGTTTTTAGTTTTAGATTAAATATTTTTAGGTTTACAATTATTAAAATCATTTTTGCCACTTTTAGATATTAATTTCCATTTTTAGCTTTTTAAATTAGTTTTATAAAATATATTTTTATTATAAAAAATAGTTAAAAAAATTTTCTGAGTTATTATCACTTTTTAGATTTTTCTTAAGTTAAAAATCATTTTTTAGAATTTTTAGGTATTTATTTGCTATTTTCTAGGATTTAAATAGATTAATTTAGTTTTTAAATCATAAAAAAATATTAAAAAGCCAAAAAAATATAAATCTTTTTTAGATTTTTTTTTGTCATTTTTAAGGTTTACATTCAAAAATTGCATTTTTAGGATTAATTTTTGCCTTAGTTGATAATTTAGACGCGTTTTTAGGATTTTCCGTTTGCATTTTTAGTTTAAATTTAGTGCCTTTAATTATTTTTAGTATCATTTGCCTTAATTTTCCTATAGTTTTAGCAAATCAATCAAAATCTTTTCCATTCAAATCCCCAAATTTCAAAACGTCTCTCGACTTTCAATTGCATTCCTCGTTGGGGATTAACGACCCGGGAATATTCTATACTACTTCTGCTTTCATTGATTTTCTTGATAATTATCCTTATTATATATTTATAAGTATTAGATATTTATTTATATATTTTAAAGGTTAGTTTCAAACCAATCAATGCTATAAACTATGAATACAAGTGTTTTCCAAATGTATGTTATCTTGATATATTATTGCTTGTGATCTAAGTCCCTTTATGCCAAAAGACCCCACTATCAAGGACCATTAATCACTTGCGAGTGAACGCGAATATTGTGGATAGATCTATCAGGATTGACGAATCCCGTTTGTGTTAGCCGGATAGGTAACCAAACGCACTATATTTTAATCTCATAGGTATATGGCAATTACCTACATCGGGGGGCCATTATCATTATATATATCATTATTGATATATACACAAGTCAGTTTGTGTGCCATGAGCTTAGACGCAATAACACATTATTAATACTGTTCTCTATAATAATTGTACTCATTGCAATTATTACACTTATGAGTGTATAACAACGTAACCCACTATCTATGATGACTTGTATTCACACTATTTACCATAAACCTATGAATTTTACTCAACCATTATGTTGATCTTTTTAGCATGTTTATCTCAGGTATTTGAGCAACTTATGACACGGAATGACACACACTTGAAGATGGCTAAACTGTTATCATTCACTTTATGTTTTTAGATTTTGGGACCTCTCTTTTGTAAAAACTCTGATGAATAAATGAATGATAATAACTTTTTTCCAAAAACGTCTCTTTATGATTCGTTTTCTATGATTATGATTGTTGTACTATGTAGTAATACCCCAGATTAGCTTCTGCTGCTATATGTATCAAAATGGGGGTGTTACAGATTGGTATCAGCGCCATGGTTAAAACCTTAACTATAACTACTTTTTTTCTTCTAGCCAAGAAAGTCCTCCCTGCCACTGCATTTCCCAAATAGTATGTAAAGATACATAACTACTATACTATTATATAAATAACTTATGTTATTTACATTGGGTTATTACACAATTATGTCTTCATCCAACCACCTTATTATCGTCCCATCCGATTCCGATATTAAGGATGCTTTTTCCTCTACAAATGTTCTAGACTATTTCTCAGCCACACCGGGAAACTATTCTCCTGACTCTTCAAATGATTTAACTAAGTATCTTTTGGCCACACTAGTCTTCTCACCTTTACATGATGATCCGTATATGAAGGTCATATAAGCATATGATGCAATTAGTCCACCACAAGTCACTATTCCACCCTCAGCTATTTTGCCTCCATCTCTAGTGTTATCACTATCACCAATGTTTGATTCTCGAGATTTCTTTCCTCCCAAAGAGATTCCACCACCTAAAGACACTGAGACTCCTGTTGAATCACCCATTCCAATATCTCCATCTTCATCAGTAGGATCTTCGTCACCAGTTAGGTCAACCACACCACCACCAGACTATCCCTTTGATAAGTCTATCTTCGCAGAGTTAGATAACTCATTATGGATCATACCACGACCACTGGGAAGTAAACCAGTCCCCGAGGAACCTAATGAGTCAAATGCTTATGAAAGTATTCATCTCTGGAAATAATCATTAAGGATATCCAGGTTCGTCATCAAGGGTCTTCTGAACAAAATCCAAGAACACAAAAACAAAGAAGGAGAACCACTAGATTAGATCTATGTCGTTTACAGCTTTCTAGAATCCAACCACTGGATGTATGATATAATTAATGACGCTTGTTAAATTTTACTATGTAAACTATATAGACAAGTTATTTATACAAGTGGTGATTCTATTATACCTCGTTGTTTCATAATACCAATTGTATATGTCGCGATTGTCTATCCTATAGTATGATGACTCATATCTTTATTCGAGATTACTATGATTCTTTTACCATCCAATTTTCTCAAACCTTTAAACACTAAGCCTCTAATTGGATCACTCACTCCATTATCTTCGTACCTATCTCTGGAAGTCTTAAATTCTAAAATTTATGTTGTATCCTACAATGTATTACCAAAGAATGATCACAAGTCTTTACATTATACCTTAACTTGTGATAGGACTATATCATTTTATGGATTCTTATCCTGTGTTGTCTTGATAGATGCCTCCCAAGAGAACATCAACATCTGCAGCGCCAGCTATGACTCAGGCTGCCATCCGACAACTAGTTGTTGATAGTGTTGCTACTGCTCTAAAGGCACAAGCTGCTACCATGGCAAATACTGACAATCCCAATAGGAACACTGGATCAAGAGAAACTCCTATAGAAAAAAGGGGAAACCATAAAGAGTTCATAAGCTGTCAACCTTTCTACTTTAATGGTACAAAAGGAGCTGTCAGACTCATTCGTTGGTTTAAACGGACTGAATTAGTGTTTTCTCGTAGCAACTGTGTCGAGGAAAACAAAGTAACATTTGCTACTGGTACTTTAACCGATGATGCCTTGTCTTGGTGGAATGCATATGCCGAACCTATTGGGATAGAACAAGCCAACAGGATCACCTGGAACGAATTAAAAAGGCTCTTAACCAATAAATATTGCCCTCGAATTGAAGTCAAGAAGATGGAAGACGAATTTTACAACTTGGCTGTAAAAGGAAAGGATCTCAAGATTTATATTAGAAGATTCCAAGAATTGGTAGTTTTATGCCCAAACATGGTGCCAAATTCTAAGAAACTCATGGAAGTCTTCATCGAGGGATTACCCAGAAGTATTGAAGGAAATGTTACCGCTTCGAAGCCTCAAACTTTGGAGGAAGCCATTACCATAACCCAGAGGTTGATGGAGCAGGTAGTAAAACATAATTATGCGCAAAAAGCCAATGATCATAAACGAAAGTTTGATGATAGAAGAAACACCACCGACAACAACAACTACCCCAAAAATCACAACAACAACAACTACCAAGATAACCGCAACAATAACAAGCGTAACCATGAACTCCATCAATAGAATAGAAGGCAAGAAACCTTCAGAACTTATGCTGCCACCAATAGGTATACTGGAAATTGACTTTTTTGTGAAAGGTGCACCCTGCATCTCATAGGACCTTGCACTGTCAAGTGTCAGACTTGTAACAAGGTAGGTCATCTAACCAGGAATTGCAAAAAAAAAAGACCAACCACTGGAAACAACCTACAACCAGTATCAGTAACTTGTAATGCCTGTGGAGAGAAAGGGCATTATGTAAATCAATGCTTAAAAGCAAACAACAGGGCCATAGGGGAGCCTACTTACTAAGTGACAAGATTTCTTATGCTCGCTTTAGGATTTCTAACCTAGAAACAACTCTCGAAGATATTCAAGTTCCCCGCCAGTTATATATAAAGGACCTTCTGAAACCCACTTCATAAGTTTAAAAACCCCAAACACCAAGCTGCTATCCTTGTCATTTATTACTTTTATCTAGAGTCCTACCACGAGACACGTAGCATAAATGTCAATACTCGTAAAGTTTTAATGATATAAGATATGTAAGATAAAGTTATCCATGAAATAATAAAATGGTAATTCTTTTACACCTTGATGTCTGATGATATCAAAACTTGACATCGTTTGTCAATCCCATTAGTTCTATTATATTCAACTCTAAATACTCGCCTCATACATTTGAAAAACTTATGCAACAACAAAGATCCCCGACCGATAATATGGGCATCTGTGCAATTAATGTCTCATTATTCTTCTTGTTTCTTCTTATGATTTGGAAAAATCATATCATCTTCTACACATTACCATTTTGATATCATGTTTAGGTAGGATAATTTATAATCGTCTTATTGAAATGAATTAGGACGCTTTTTCATTTGAATAAGAAAATTATAAATTACTGAACTATGAATTTATAATTTCTCAGTTACAAGGATTAGGACGCCTCTTTTTGTAAGTGACAAATTATAAATGAGTAGGCTTACGTATACAAAATTTGTACGAACAACATTCTTTCAATCTGTATACCGTTTTTACGAACAAATCTGTTACTTCATGAAATCATTGTCAATATTATCCTCATATGAATGAATCTCTAAACTTTTACACTCTATCATTCGACTAAATCTCGGGACGAGATTTCTTTTAAAAGAGGGAGACTATAACAACCTGCAATTTTTATCAATGTAATTATCCATCTATTAAATTAGATGCACTGTATTATCCATCTATTATATATACACCACCTTTATACAGGGAATTTTTTTGTTTTATCTCATTTTGCAACGTAACTTGCATCTCTAAAGTAAACGAGCTCACGCAACCTCTATCAATGCTATCTATATCTATGTTTACCTCATGTAAAGATACTAATAAGTCAAGTCAATATCTTAATATCATTTTACCAAGTACATTATCCATTTAACGTACTTTTCAAAGGGTTATCTCATAACAAGCATTAAACGTTAACGGTTACATCAAACCCCTAATTATATGTAATGTATACATATAAAATGAATGTGAAAGCCTTTAAGCATGTGTACAAGTGTACAATGCACCACATTTGAATAACTTTTCCCTCCAAAACAATGTATAACTCTTTTTAGCTTAATGTACAAGCCAATAAAGCATAAAATTCAAACTAGCTCATTTCCCTCTAAAATCTTAAGGATTTCGTACCACCTCTTTAGCACTAATTACGAGAACTTAATACACAATATTTAAACACTTTTCCCTCTCTAATCTCAGCTCCTACACTAACCTTAATACTTTAATTAGAAACCCGAAAACCCTAGCAAACCCGTTACACCCTTAAACTAGTTCATAGTTTTTAGAAATCTGATCCGTTGATAAAACATAAGATCTGGGAAAAATCAGTAGGCTTTGGGTTTTAAGTGAAAATACTAGGTTTTAGCCCTATGTCTTATGATCATTTTTCCGGTTGACTCAACCCGATTCAGCATCGGATGAATTAGTTATAGCTGAAATGGAAAAGGTGCGCAGATTCTGCACACCTGTATTAAACGGCTATTATCTCTAGATTTTTGTATAGTAACCCCTAAATGTGTAAAACTAAAAGTTGTAGAGGACTCAAATATATAACCATGCTCACTGGTTTGAGCTTCATCGGAGTTACGGTTTGTAAATACCAAGACTGATGTTGGCTGTCCAAAAACGGCCATGTATAAACTAAATAAATATCTCAAGCTCCTCCATGACTCACCACCACCTTTATCACCATGACCTCACCACCACACCACCATCACTCTAGCACCTTACAATCACCTCCATCACCACCTTGTAAGCTCCTTGTCACCTACTTGTCCTTCTTGTGGCCAAAAACCCTCCAACACCCCCACACCTTGCAAATCTACACCTCTAGCTCACAATACTCATCTCTAGGCATCCTTAGTCATCTATCTACAGATATTGATCCCTTCTCCAAGTGTCCTTGGTCTCTAAGGTGTAAAACTTGGGCACTAACGCTCCCTATAAATAGCCGAATACCCCTTTCCATTCAAATCACACCTCAAAAACTCATATACTTGTTAATGGAGTTTTAACTCATATCAAAGAAGGTCAAGAGAAGTCCCTAAGCTCAGAATAAAAGCAAAGAAGCAAGAAAAATGAAGCCTTGAAGTCGTTACTTGGCGTACAAACCTAAAAACCCCATTTTAACCCATTTCTAGCTCAAGTTGCGTGACGAGGCCGTTACTTTCACTTGATATAATAAACTTCCCCGCACGGGTAGATAACATTATACTACCATACAGACGTATTTCTCCTTATATACTTTTGCCATCAATCAGATTTCCCCTGTTAAGGTGAGTTCATAGCCTCACTTTTAAATCTCTTGAATGTTTTCATAAACTCGTGAGGGGGATAGATGCTATAAACTATGAATACAAGTGTTTTCCAAATGTATGCTATCTTGATACTACCTCTGTCCCATAATAAGTGTCAACTTGAAATTTTCAAAGTCTTTGTTATTGAATTTTGACCATAAATATTTGTATTTGTGTTATATAATACTTAATAAAAGTTATATGAATAGATTCGGTTTTTAAATGAATTTTCAATGGTATAATTTTCATCAAGTATTATATAACACAAATGAAAATATTTATGGTCAAAGTTAGATAAAAAAGACTAAAAAAAGTCCAAGTGGACACTTAGTATGGGACGGAGGGAGTATATTATTTCTTGTGATCTAAGTCTCTTTATGCTAAAAGACCCCACTATCATGGGCCATTAATCGCTTGTGAGTGAACACAAATATTATGGATAGATCTATCGGGATTGACGAATCCCGTTTGTGTTAGCATGATAGGTAATCAAACGCACTATATTTGAATCTCGTAAGTATATGGCAATTACCTACACCGGGGGCCATTATCATTATATATATCATTATTGATATATACACAAGTCGGTTTGTGTGCCATGAGCTTAGACGTAATAATACACTGTTAATATTGTTTTCCATAATAATTGTACTCATTGCAATTATTACACTTATGGGTGTATAACAACGTAACCCACTATCTATGATGACTTGTATTCACACTATTTACCATAAACCTATGAATTTCACTCAACCATTATGTTGATCTTTTTAGCATGTTTATCTCAGGTATTTGAGCAACTTATGGCACGGAGTGACACTGACTTGAAGATGGCTAAACTGTTATCATTCACTTTATGTTTTTAGATTTTAGGACCTCTCTTTTGTAAAAACTCTGATGAATAAATGAATGATAACAACTTTTTCCAAAAACGTCTCTTTATGAGTTATTTTCTATGATTATGACTGTTGTACTATGAAGTAATAACCCAGATTAGCTTTCGCTGCTATATATATCAAAATGGGGGTGTTACAGGGGATGGGAGTAGAATTAATACTTGACATATGTTTTACCTTTGATTTTCTAGTTTTTCTTAAAAATTATGCCAAATTTAAATTTTTGACAATTTTTTCTTAAATAACTATAATTAATCTATGTCGAATGCACATTATCCTTTATTATTACTTGGTGAGATTTAAGTATAATATTCCGTTTCCATCATATTATTCAAAAATCCACCAAAATATTGATTGTGTCGGTAGTATTGTAGACTTTAGAACTTGGTTTGTACATCATTTGAGACCCGATTGATTAGCAGGAATAGATAGTTCGAGAAAGCAACACTTAGGAAATCACCCAAATAGCCTATATGTGTATGTTTATTGATATGATTGTTTCCTGTTAGATTATGGTTTCACTAGATATTCCTTGACTATCATGTAACCCTGGGTTTTGGTAGTGCGAGTGGTTTGGACCTAGCTTGCCCATTAATAGACTATCCTGTCATGGTGGGATCTTATGGGTACTAGGGAGGATCAATAACTCCTTACCTGGTGTAGGAATCGACTGGTCACAGCACTTATCATTCGATACTTAAAAAGCACAGGAACTCTTTTAATGGGTTAATAATCTTAATAGGTTATTGGTATGTGTTTAACTACACATACCTTTGACCTAATAAAACGAGCTTAAATGACCAAAAACGGATATAAAATGACAAATATATGTTTGTTTTGCTTTGTATACTGTGCAGGAATCGGGTATTGGTATGTGCTTAACTACACATACCTTTGACCTAATAAAACGAGCTTAAATGACCAAAAACGGATATAAAATGACAAATATATGTTTGTTTTGCTTTGTATACTGTGCAGGAATCGGGTATTCACAAAAGGACAAAAACAAAGTCAAAATGGACAAAACCGAGCACGGAATTAGAAAGAGCGTGAAAAAACCAAAATCGGAGGTGTATTTATTTTTAATGGGCCAACCCAAACCCATTTAATGGGCCAGGTCAGCCCATTAAGAATCATACAATACAAAAATAAAAATCCTAAATCTAATATTCTCAATTCCAGCCCAAATCCATGTCTAAGGCCCAAACCATAATCCCTTTAAACTATTACACCGTTAGCCCATATACCCTATTAAACTGTTACATCGTTAGTCCTTAGGGACTAATATAGTTAGTCCCTAACCTATTTCACCACTAGTCCTTAAACCCTTAACCCCGTTAACCTTTTACCCCAAATAAGTATAAAACAATTCTCCTGCCAAAACCCACTATTTACCCATCCCTTTCATTTCACCCTGTAACCCGACAAAACTAAATACACCCACTTAACCCAACCCTAGAAGACGACAAGACACGCTAGCGATCTTATGAATATTGATTGGCTGATGGGACATGGACAAGAATCAAGGGCTGTGATGAAGCTTAAAGAAGCACAAGATGGATTCAATGGCTAAGATTGAAGGCTTGGAGAGCACGCCCAATCCCTCTCACAGAAGAAACACACATGAAGACCTAGAACCTTCTCTATTCGGCTATAAATAGGGGGTGTTTTCACATATTAGGGGGGTGTAATTTTTTAGTGTAGTTTTTAATCAAGTCTTATTATTGTATTTTACAGCTTATTGTAACTTTCTTTTAAATCTTGTAAACATTTTTAAGGGTTAATGAAATTCTAAGTTTTTTATGTTAAATTCTGCTTTTTATGTTAGTAAATTATATGTTTGAAAATGGTCTGATAAGCTCTTGTTTAAGCTCTTGTTTAAGCAGTTTTACTAAAACAATATAAACCTTTAGATAGCTTGTAGTGTTTAAGTTAATTTCACATCAAAATCCACCCTTAAAAATACCTCAGCTTACTTGGAAGATAAGCCAAACCTGGAAGGGCTTATATGACCATACTAGCTTGTTTTCAAACAAGCTAGAGCTTATTGATAAGCTCTTAAGAGCATTTATGCCTTTTTTTTGAGCAAAAGGCTTTGTAAGTTAATTTTTTCACTTTTTAGCTTATTTGTTGTTTAGCTTATTCTGCTGCCTTCTTTATGCTTTTTACTGCTTATTTATGCTTATATATGTTGCTTATTGCTTATTTATGATGGGTTCTTGAATAGTAAAAAAGAAAAGAGGGTTTTTGTAGTTTTGATGTCGTAGTCGTGATGGTTGAATAATATATGATGCTAGAATGCTTATATTTTGATATTAGCTTGTGTAGCTTATTCGAGCTTATTTTTAAGCTATTTCTTGGCTTATTTTGGGCTTATATGCCACGAATGGTTTCCCAAGATCACTAGGAAAGTGATTTTGATTATTTTTGTGTTATGACGTATGTTGTGGAATATTTTTTAGGCTTATGGTAGTAACAAAAAGCGATACGTAGCTTATTAGCTTATTTTAAAGCTTAATATACGTATTGTAGAGTTTATGGACTCACGGCCCAATAAGTCTATTTGAGCTGCGGCTTAATGGGAGGGCTTATTGTGGTCCAGATTATTTTTACATATAAGTATATACTTATATATGTATTTGGACCTTGGTTTTGGACTTGGATTATATTTTGGTTTTATAAATGTCCTAATGGACCCTTGTTGGGCCTTAAGACCCAATAAGCGATATATGGTAGTTATAAAAACTTTGTCGGACCTATGAAAGTGAAAATGTGTTTACGAAATGATATTGAATGACATTTTGAAGGAAAAGTGTTGGTAAGTGTTAAAGATTGAGATTTTTGGAATTTTGTCGAAAAGTGTTGAATTTGTGAAAAATGTGGAAAAATGAGGTTGTAAACCTTGGAAAACGTTGTATAAACGTACGGGTCATGTTGAAATTTCGTAAAAAGTTTATACTTAGAAAGTTTCTTAAAAACATAATTTTTGATTTTAAATAATAAAATAATATTTAATTATTTTATTTATTTAATAAATTCACTAAAAGACGAAAAATATAATTTTTCTCGAAACTTCTCTAATGTGTTTAATATGAATAAACGTTTCATCTTCAAACGTATAATGATTATTTTGAAGTGTCTAAGGTTTACCGAATAGACTTGTCGAGATATATATATTTATAATTAATAATTATAAATATTTATTTATATTACTTTCTATAAATAGTATAAGTATGTATTATCGGAGAATGAGATTGATATAATTGTGGAGATAAGTTGTCAACCATCACACCACTAAAAACTGTTTTGGGAAATTGTACAATGCGTCTAAACTCTATGCATCCAACGTAAAGATTGTTTCAGAATTGGATTATTAAATTGGGACATTAACTGGACTAGGTCGTGTGCGGACGTCGTTGCATTTGCTTGTGTGATTGAGATTGGGTAGCTAAAGACTTACTTGAGGTGAGTTCTCGTAGCCCTACTTTTTACTGGTTTTTTTGTTAGGAGAAAATGATACTCAAATGTGTTTTGAAATATTTTGAATTGATCTGTAAGAAATATGGTTTTGTTTTTGGGACAAGTTATGTGCTTATGACTGCTATGTGAATATTATGTGATGCATGATTGTTTGGATCGGATGGGTACGCCTACCCGGTGCTTATGAGATTATTAGATCGGATGGGTACGCCTACCCAGTATTTGTGTGATTATTAGAGCGGATGGGTACGCCTAATCAGGTTTGTGTGTGGTCCTGCCCTAATTTTAGTGCTCCAGCTAGTAGCCCCTTTAGGTATGTAAGTGATATATGGTTATTGATTAGCGGTGATGCTAGAGTTGTTTGCATATATTCACTGTCATATAGCACTATTGTCCAATGTTGAAGTATTGGCATAACTTTTGGGTTTAGGGTCAAACCTACGAGCTCACCAACATTATTGTTGACGTTTTCTAGTATCATTTTCAGGTGAAGTGAAAGAGGACTTGTTTGGTGATTGATAACAGACTTAGAAGTATCCTGAGTGGAATTTCGTTTGAAGTCTTGCTTGCTTGTTATTTTGATTCTAGTTTTGGATGTTATGGAATAAGTTTGGATTTTGGTCCCCTATGAGGGCATTGGAATAATTGTAAGAGATTGTGTATTTTAGTTGTGATTAGGACATCACTTGAGTTTGTTCAAGGTTGATGGTCTTCATAGCACTTAGAGTTTATGCAATGTAGTTTTCTCTATTTTGTACCTTGTGTTATGATTGATCATTATGTTGCATTCCTGAGTTTCCGCCATCATCGGGGGGTGACAGAGCCCCATTCATTGTGTGCCTAAGAAGGGTGGTATAACCATAATTGAAAATAAAGATAATGAGTTGATACCTACTCGATTAGTTACGGGATGGCGTGTATGTATTGAATACCAAAAGTTAAATGATGCCACTCGTAAAGATCATTTCCCGTTATCGTTTATGGACCAAATGCTTGAAAGACTCGTGGGAAACAAATACTATTGTTTCCTAGATGGTTTCTTGGGATATTTTCAAATTCCAATAGACCCGCAAGACCAAGAGAAGACCACCTTCACTTGCCCTTATAGGACGTTTGCCTACCGACGCATGCCTTTTGGCTTATGTAATACTCCGGGCACGTTCTAAAGGTGCATGATGGCCATTTTCCACAACATGATCAAGGAAACAATGGAGGTCTTTATGGACGATTTCTTGGTCTTTGGGGATTCTTTCTCCTTGTGCCTCTCCCATTTAGATAAAATGCTCAAACGGTGCGAAGACACTAATTTAGTTCTAAATTAGGAGAAATGTCATTTTATGGTAAAAGAAGGCATTGTTCTAGGACATAAGATTTCAAAGTCCGGGATTGAGGTCGACAAAGCTAAAGTTGATGTTATAGCTAAACTCCCTCATCCGACTTTCGTTAAAGGCATTCAAAGTTTTTTCGGTCACGCCGGGTTCTATCGTTTATTTATTCAAGATTTTTCTAAAATTGCCCGGCCGATGACCTATCTTCTTGAAAAAGATACCCCTTTCATCTTCTTAAAAGAATGTATTGAAGCATTTAATATACTTAAGAAGAAGTTAACTGAAGCTCCGATTTTAGTTGCCCTCGATTAGGACTTGCCCTTTGAAATTATGTGTGATGCTAGTGATTACGCGGTAGGTGTAGTCTTGGGGCAACGTAAGACCAAACATTTTTAGCCTATACACTATGCTAGTAAGACCATGACGGATGCTCAAGCACATTACATTACTACAGAGAAAGAATTATTAGCCGTGGTGTATGCTTTCGAGAAATTCCGGCCTTATTTAGTCTTGTCGAAGACCATAGTGTATACAGACCACTCAGCTCTCAAATATCTTCTTGCCAAGCAAGATGCTAAACCGAGATTGCTCTAGTGGATTCTCCTACTCTAAGAATTTGATGTCATTATTGGTGATAAAAAATAAGCGGAGAATCTCGCGGCCAACCACTTATCAAGACTTGAAAATCCTCACCAAAATGTTCTCGAGAACAAGGAAATTACCAAAACATTTCCTCTCGAGACTCTTGGTATGGTTACCTTTTGTGGTGATTTTAGTACCCCATGGTTTGCTAACATTGCAAACTACCATGCGAGAAATTTTATTGTGAAAGGGATGTCATCCCAACAAAAGAAAAAATTCTTTAAAGATGTTAAGCATTATTTCTGGGACGACCCATACTTGTTTAGAATTGGTGCGGATCAAGTGATTAGACGATGTGTTTACGGCCAAGAAGTTGTTGATATCCTCACGGCTTGCCATAATGGACCCGTCGAGGGACATCATGGTGCCAACTACACCGCTAAAAAAGTCTTTGATTCTGGATTTTATTGGCCAACTATTTACCGAGATGCACATGACTTGGTCACACGGTGTGACGCTTGTCGACTAACGTTTATCTTTGAGCATACTTAATAAACGGCTTTAGATTTACGTAGAGACCCTTCTTAAAACATTAAGGACAATGTTTAGTTCTAGTATGGGGGGAATCTATCGATTTGATTGTGCCTGCAGTCGTTGTTTTTACGTAATCCCGTTTTTACCATCGAAATACAAAAAAAAAAGAAAAAATTTAAAAATTTTCAAAAATAAAATAAGTTTTTGTTACAATGTTTAACTTTCCTGCTATTTAGAATAAGAATAAATAATGACTCGATTGAGCGTGTTGAGCTCTTAGCTTTGTCCCTTAACCGTTATAAACTTGACTAAGCTAGTTTATTTGACTAAGCATTCGTGGATTTTTTTATTAAAGATTTTAAATTTGCGAAGAACGAAAAATGATACAGTTAATTATGAGTTAGATGCTAAACAATGATTATTTGGAAATCTTAAGAGCTCATAATTGTAATTTGTGGTTTTTCATCCCCGAAGCTTCTAACCAGACTAATAATACGTGCTCTTTTCGAAAATTAGACAAGTTAATGGTTTTATCACTTAAAAGTCTTTTTTAAATCAACATTTTTAGACTTTTTAGTCTTAATTCAAATTTATAATTAAATTTTCTAAAAAAAAATTTCTCTATATATCGTGATAATATAAAGTGTTAAAAAATAAAAAATAAAAAATAATAAAGAATAATTAGCGCACATAAGATTTTTCCAAGGCAAAGACGAATTTTTCTAAGGTGATTTGAAGGTCAAGGATTGTGGGAAAAATAGTGAGAAGATTTTATAAGGCTTTGTTCGATTTTAGGTATTGGTTTTGTTCGATTAATTCAACCGAATTTCATAAATCCATAGAATCACAATAATTATCAAAGGTAATTTATGACTTGTTGTTTTAATCATTTATAAATTCGAGTAAAAACTACAAGATAAATAGCCATGGCATGTAATTTGATCATATGAATATGAATAATATTTACGAAAACCCTAGATTTTAGATTAGTTGTGAATCGGACAATAGAAACAATTTGTAAAATTGATTTTTATAATTTTATAAGGTGGAATATAACTGTATATCTCAGATCAATTGTTGGTTAAATTTTTCGAGGCAACAAAATAATTATTTGGGATATTAAAGGGTTTTGCCGATTTGCGAAATAAGAGAAAAGGAAGAAATAATTAGAAAAACTAATTGATGGTTAGGGTTTTTATATTTTTAAACCAGGTCCAATACATGCAAATAATGTATAACAAATGTGTAATTATTGGGGAAAATTTTAATTAGGGTTTTGTGTGACTTATTTGTTTACCCGAATTTGAGTTTTAAAAAGTATAAGGGGGTGTTTTTGTAATTTCTGAAACTTTGGGGTCTGATTTTAAGCATGTAATTATATATTTTGTTATGATCTGAGAAAATAAGAAGGAGGGTAGAAATTGTCATATATTGATATTATTTATGTAAACCTTTACTATTTTATAGAAACCTGCTATTTATATAAACATGCATTTATGGAAACTTACTATAATATAGAAACCTGCTATTTTGGAAAGTTCTATTTTAGAAAGTCCTTAATTTTTGGAAAGTTTAATATGGAAACATATTTGGAGTGCAGAAAAGTTATTCATTTATGAAGTTAATTAAGGAGTAGCCTATGTTGGAAACTTACTATAATAGAAGCTGCTATTTTTTGAAAGTTAACCCAATATAACAAGAATACTAATCATGAAACATACAAAGCATGAATATGTTAATCATTGAACGCACTAATCAAGAATCATGATAATTATAAAAGGGTTACGGTGAAAAGGTAGTGGGAATTTAGCGTGTAAGGAAGAATTGGTTTGCTAAAAAGTTGGAGATTGTGATGGGCGTTGAAAGGGGAGAGAGGGTGAGAGCCTTAATCATGATCCAAGGACGCGCGAGAGCTGCGTAGAGGAGCGCGTTTAACATGTAGATCACATTAATGTCAGGAGTACTTCCATCTTCTTATCCATTTCTCTTCAGTTTACTTGCTGGACATAAGGACGGATATTCGTCATTCACAGTAAGACATTCTGTCTTTTTCATGATTCATATCCCCAGAACCGCTAATGCTTCCCCATTTTATGCCTTTGCCAGATCCTTTACATGTCACCCCCCCCCTTTTATATCAAGACTTATTCTATTTGCCCCGAGGTATATATACGCATGACCATGATTTACATGACTATATCCACCTATCATTGGAGTACCCAAGACCGTAAGACACATGAGGCACCTGTGTCACTACTCTTTCGAGCTTGAGAGTGAATTCCACGCGTCGGTCCTTTTCATGTTACCAAGATTAAAATTTCATGTTTGGCCATTATATTCAGGGGCTATGGATGCATCCTAGTTACATTTACTCACACGTTCATAGGTAGAATTGGTTGTGTGTGCTCACACCAACACATTGGAGCGATCCCTCCACCGCCTATTATATATAAGAGTCCACGCCTCTATTACATGTTGAGCAGCCCCTCTGTTATATGCATGTATTCACGACATATTATTATAGACATGTAAGAATGATGACTCGTGGGCATTCCTTATTATTTATGTGTTATACTATCCATGATATTTTCATGACATCTTTACTTCGTATTTACCATGCTTACATATTATTTTCCTAATCTTCATGACGCATTCTCCAGTTTCCTCATGACACTTTAAATCTTTTCCCCGCTACTTTGTATTTACTATCCAGGATTCATACATTATTAATTACATTGTTATTATATTCCGTTCGCACTGAGCGATATGCTCAGCCGTATTTCTTTCTCTGTCTATACGGCAGGTATCTTCTATGCGGGATATTGGGCATGATAGATTGTGTGCATTAGGAGTGACCTATTTAGCTTCCTTTCTTTTTCGCAGAACATTTTGGATGTGCTATCTATCTTGGACACAATGTTTCGTCCTTTAGACTCTTTAACGTTATTCATAAGTTGATCTCATATTTGGGAGCCGATGTTGAATTCAGGCTTTCCACCTTGTCCGTAGTGTTTTATCACTTATATGACTTTATGGGCCTTTATTGCTTTGATATGACACCATGATTTATGACGTTTCCAGGCATCCTTTCTCCGGAGTGGGTCGTTCCAATTATGGTATCAGAGCTAAAGGTGTTCGACCTTAGGCTCTAACATGACCTGTGAGAATTGGAGTAGACAAACTGTTCACTTCAAAACGACGTTTATCTTCTGTTCGCGTTATTATCCTTTAAAACCGTTTTAATCATTAAACTTTTTGCAAATGTCAGATGGTGAACACTCGTACCGATGCGAAACTCGCTGCGGCCGTTCAGGCAGCCGTGGATGCCATGCTCCCACAGATTCGCGAGCAGGTTCGCGAAGAGTACCGCACTGGTGCTGTAGCTTCGGGTAGTAATCCTCCACCAGTCACTATTCATACTTGGCTTGAGCGCTTCAATAAGCAATAACCCCCGTTCGTTCGGATAAGGTAGTAGCCCTGTTTATGCGAGAAAATTGGAGTCTCCCATATGGAGAAGATCTTGACGTGATGGATTGTAAGATGCTTTAAGACCAGATTGGGCTGTGTATAAGTTTCGATGTTGACGCGTTGGCTTGGTGGAAGGCCTATAAGCAGGCAAAGGCTGAGATCTGGACCTTACTTGACTGGCACACTTTCAAATGAGTCTGTTCTTTCTCAGGTTTTCCCTGGAGCCGAGCAAGAGCGCTTGAAGAGGGTAGTAACCATTCCATCCGCCCAAGGCGAGTGCGTGTGCGCGCTGTAGTACTGAGTACATGCAAGCGTTTCTCCGCCTAGCTTGGTTTTCTGGACAGCTGGCTGGTACAATATCAGAAGGCAGGCGAGAACTTTCTTAGGGTCTTCATAAGTCAATCCTCGACCATGATGGTCATGTTAAAAACAGTTTAACAGACGTGCCAAGTTGCGGATAGCCTGCATCCGCAACTTTAGAGATCCTTCGTGACCGGGATGACTATGATAGGTCCGAACGTTCAGACAAGAGGTAAACTTTCTGTAATCAAGTTTTGCGACCTTATTCTATGTTTTACCTCCCTATCCTTATAATATGTACCATTCAACTATTCTCCAGGCATAAGAGTGAAGATCGATATCAGTCGGACACTCAGCAGAATAATGTATCAGAGTCACAGTCAAAAAATGACCGTGCAGGATCTGACAGGTCAGGGCGGAGTGGTAACTACGTTAACAACAAATAATCAACAACACTCTCGTGACAACAACAGGTCAAATCTTAGCGAGCGTTATCTTGTCTTTAACTGATATATGAAATATGAATCTAACACACTCATGGTAACAGGAATTCTGGTGCTTGGACGCGACCAAAGAACAGAGGCACATCACCGTCTACAACTCGTGTAAATCATTGTGAAATAACAAGATTATCTCAATATGTTCTCAAAGATCATGTCCATGATCTATCTTTGAATCAGGTTCCATAACAGTCCAGGGTACCCTCAGAGGTTTATACTCACCCAGTTTGCACCACATGAGGACGTAACACCTAGTAGAGTGTCGTCGGCTGTTTGGCACTTGCTTTTCAAATGTGGCCAGCTGGTCATACGATTTAGCGGACTGCAATAAGAACAACTTGTGCTAGTTTCATCTTGTCAAACTGACAAGAAGCCAGACGCATCAGGCCTTGTCTTTGCACTTATCTCAGGATCAGCCACAAACTTCAGTACCATCACTGGTGCATTATTTATATCGACGTGCAGTGTTTGTTTATTTGATACAGGTGCGACACATGTTGTGATATCACAATTTGCTTCATGTTTTACTATGACACCATTATTACTTGATCATGATTAGTATCGTCCACGCCCATAAAAGACTCCGACACGATTACCCATTTATATAGAAGACCTTCCTCTACAGATTGATGACAATATTCGTTCAGTTAATGCACTTTTCCTTGATATGTGTGATTTGACATAATTCGGATTATTTAAATTTTTTGGTATAGACTGGTTAGCACACACCGAGCTGATGATTGACTGTCATTCCCGTCGTGTTATATTCGGCGATATTCATACTCCTAAATTTATTTATCATGGTTCATTACCGGGAAAACCTATGAAGATCATTTCCGCTTTAAAAGCACGTACCTTACTATCGCATGGCTGTGAAGGTTTTCTGGCTATTTTCACTTTTGGTCCAAAATTCAAAAAAAGTTTGGTTTTGGTCCAAAAACATAGTTTCGTTCCACTTTTAGTCAAATTCCGTAAATTTGGACTAAAATTTTTGGACTAAAAGTGGAACGAAACTATGTCTTTTGGACCAAAAGTGTAATGAAACGATGTCTTTTGGACTAAAAGTGGATTGAAACTATATATTTTGGACCAAAACTAAACCTTTTTTGAATTTTGGACCAAAAGTGAAAAACGCACCAAACCACAAGGACTAAAAATGTACTTAACTCTAATAATAATAATAAAAACTGTGGGCTGGCCCATAGTAAGAATAATAATCCGAGACTGATAAAAGTTTGCTGCATCTTGCCGGCTCACAACCGATGTTGCAGCCTTCAAAAAGGTCGAGGATTTCCGAAGCCAAAATAAGACAACTAGATCATGGTCGGCTCGCATACCGATGTGACAGTTTGTTTAAAGGGTGGAGGTTATAAGTATATCTATATTAATGTTAAGTGTAACATATGTGATTTAATAAATATAGGAAAAATCTCTTTTTCTTAAATTGAAATATGCTTTTGAACTAAGACTATTTCGTTTTAAGTTGTGGTTTTTCTAAATGAATTGTTTATTTAATGAGAAGCCTAAGAGTTTTTGAAAGCAAAGGTCCGTGAGTTCTGATACTATTCTCTATGGGGTGTCAAAAGCATGGTCACCTAAGCCGGTCTCGGCTAGGATGTGCCAAGAAGAAAGTCGCTACATGGAATGATCTCGCCTTCAAAATCATAATTCTTGGGTGAAACGTGAAGCATAGAAATATTGCGATTTTCTTAAAAAGGTTGATCCATTGTTGAAATTCGAAATAAGCACATTCACCTAAGGTATAATAATTGTTGGGAGTGAAAAGTTTCACAAGTTACAAGATGAGTAGTGTTAGCATCTTAACTTATATTTAACGGTGATTTCGTTTTTAAGCTTGGTTTGGGATAAGTGAAAAATCGAGGACGATGAATTTATCCTTTTGGGAATTTTAGGATTGAAGTGCTTCTTATTCTATGACCCTAAAGGTTATAAAAATAACGAAAGTCTAGACATTCTAGTTAGAAAACAAAAAAGGAAAAATACAAAAAATAGAGTTAAGTACATTTTTGGTCCTTGTGGTTTGATGCATTTTCTCATTTTTGGTCCAAAAATAAAAAAAAGTTTGGTTTTGGTCCAAAACACATAGTTTCGTTCCACTTTTGGTCCAAAAGACATAGTTTCGTTACACTTTTGGTCCAAAAGACATAGTTTCGTTTCACTTTTAGTCCAAAAAGTTTTAGTGCAAATTCACGGGATTGGACTAAAAGTGGACCGAAACTATGTTTTTGGACCAAAACCAAACATTTTTTGAATTTTGGACCAAAAGTGAAATCGTACCAAACCACAAGGACCAAAAATGTACTTAACTCTAAAAAATATGTGTGGTAATTAGTGTAGATTTATAAAAAGGGTCAAAACAGGGCTTTACAAAGCAATTGAGTTCTTAATTCATTAAGATGAACACTTAGCTACTTTTTGAGGTAATTAGTCGAGGGGAATTAAGACTCTTAGTCTTCTAAAGTGTTTACTTATAGCATTGTGTGAGGACACAACAATAGTTTAGTATGGGGAATTTTGGTATGTGCTTAACTACACATACTTTTGACTTAATAAAACGAGCTTAAATGACCAAAAACGGACATAAAATGCCAAATATATGTTTGTTTTTCTTTGTATACTGTGCAGGTATCAGATATTCACTAAAGGATAAAAACAAAGCCAAAACGGACAAAACCGAGCACGAAATTAGAAAGAACGCGAAAAAACCAAAGCCGAAGGCGTATTATTTTTAATGAGCCAACCCGTACCCATTCAATGGGCTGGGTCAGCCCATTAAGAATTATACCATACTAAAATAAAAAGCCTAAATCCAATATTCTCAATTCCAGCCCAAATCCATGTCTAAGGCCCAAACCATAATCCTTTTAAACTATTACACCGTTTGCCCATATACCCTTTTAAACTGTTACACCGTTAGTCCTTAGGGACTAACACAGTTAGTCCCTAACCTATTTCACCACTAGTCCTTAAACCCTTGGCCCCGTTAACCCTTTACCCCAAATAAGTATAAAACAATTCTCTCGCCAAAACCTATTATTCACCCATCCCTTTCATTTCACCCTGCAACCCGACAAAACCAAATCACACCCCACTTAACCCAACCTCAAAAGATGACAAAACACGCTGGTGATCCCATGAATATTGATTGGCTGATGGGACATGGACAAGAATTAAGGGCCGTGATGAAGCTTAAAAAAGCACAAGATGGATTCAATGGCTACGATTAAAGGCTTGGAGAGTACGCCCAATCCCTCTCACAGAAGAAACACATATGAAGACCTAGAACCTTCTTTATTCGGCTATAAATAAAGGGTGTTTTCACACATTAGGGGGGTGTAATTTTTTAGTGTAATTTTTAATCAAGTCTTATTATTGTATTTTACAGCTTATTGTAACTTTTTTTAAAATCTTGTAAACATTTTTAAGGGTTAATGAAATTTTATGTTTTTTACGTTAAATTCTGTTTTTTATGTTAGTAAATTATATCTTTGAAAATGATCTGATAAGCTCTTGTGTAAGCTCTTGTTTAACCTGTTTTACTAAAACAATATAAACCTTTACATAGCTTATAGTGTTTAAGTTAATTTCACATCAAAATCCGCCCTTAAAAGTACCTCATCTTACTTGGAAGATAAGCCAAACCTGGAAGGGCTTATATGACCATACTAGCTTGTTTTCAAACAAGCTAGAGCTCGTTGATAAGCTCTTAAGAGCATTTATGCCCTTGTTTTGATCAAAGGGCTTTGTAAGTTAACTTTTTTACTTTTTAGCTTATTTACTGTTTAGCTTATTCTACTGCTTATTTTCTGCTTATTTTCTGCTTTTTACTGCTTATTTATGCTTATGTATATTGCTTATTGCTTATTTATGCTTGCTTATAGTTTAAATCTTCTTTGTTCATGTTTTCATATAAATATGTCTTATTTAGCTTAAAACTGCTCATTTTGTTTGCTTATGTAAAACCTAAAAATCTCAATAAGAGTAAAATGACAAAAATGCCCCTGATGAAATAAAAATGTATAAAAGCTTAAATAAAATTCATTTAAGTGTTAGAAATTATGAAAATACAAGATATGGCAATTATAAAATTTTGCAAGATTAAAATACATTATGTTATACAAGAAAAATAATTAATAATAATATATATAATAATTATGCCGAAATAATATGTATTTATATATGTATACTTTACAAGTTAATAACAAATAAATTAGGATAATTATGAAATAAATTAGGCAAGTTTTAAAATCTGATAATATCAAATTAAAAGGCCTAAATTTCGGCATAAATCACCTATCTTAATTCCTTATACATTTTTCATTTGTAAAATCACTAAAAACAAATGCACCGAACCCTAATAAAATCAATAGGCGGCACATAAGATTTTTCCAAGGCAAAGACGAATTTTTCTAAGGTGATTTGAAGGTCAAGGATTGTGGGAAAAATAGTGAGAAAGATTGTGGAGGCTTGGTTTGATTTCGGGTATTGGTTTTGTTCGATTATCTCCACCGAATTTTATAAATCCATAGAATCATCAATAATTATCAAAGGTAATTTTATGACTTATTTTCATCATTATGATTCAGTATAAACACAAGAAAAATAGCCATGCATGTTAATTTGATCATACAAATGAATATATGTTCGAAACCCTAATTTCGGGTTAATTATGTAATTGGTATAAAAATAATTTTTAAAATTGATTTTATAATTTTATAAGGTAGCATATATCATGTAGATCTCAGATAAATTGTTGGTTAAATTTTTAAGGGACTCAAAATAATTATTTGGGATTTAATGGTTTTGCCAAATTGTGAAATAAAGAGAAAAGGGAAGAAATAATTGAAAAACGAATTAGGGTTAGGGTTTTTATATTTTTCCCAAGTCCAATACATGCTAATGAATGTATAAAAATTATGTAATTATTGGGGGAAATTTTAATTAGGGTTTTGTGCATTTATTTGTTACCCGATTTGAGTTTTAAAAGTATAAGGGGGTGTTTTGTAATTTATGAAACTTTAGGGCTGATTTGAGCATGTTATTATATTTGTTATGATCTGAGAAAAATAAGTTGGGGGTAGAAAATGTCATTTTGATATTATTTATGTAAACCTTACTATTTATAGAAACCTACTATTTATAGAAACATGCTATTTATGGAAACTTACTTATATAAAAAACCTGCTATTTCTTGGAAAGTCTATTTTTAGAAAGTTTATTTTTGAAAAAGTTTATTTATGGAACTTATGAATCGAAGTTGATCATTTATGGAAAGTTAATTAAGGAAAGTTCTATTTTTGGAAACTTACTATAATTAGAAGCTGCTATTTTGGAAAGTACCCAATATAACAAGAATACTATCATGCACCTTACTATATCATGGTAATATGGATGATCATGAACGTACTAATCAAAGGAATTCAATGCTAATTATGGAAAGTTACTAAAAATAGAAAGTTACTAAAAATAGAAAGTTACAAAAAAATGGAAAGTAACCTTAATCATGAACAAGTAACTTATATATGTCCTTTAACATGTAGATCGCATTAAGCAGGAGTAGCTTCCATCTTCTTATCCATCTCTTTCCGTTACTGCTGGACATAAGGTACGGATATTCCGTCCTTTCAGTAAGGACATTCTTTCTTTTCATGATTCATCCCCAGAACTGCTATGCTTCCCCATTTTATGTCTTTTGCCATGATCCTTTACATGTTTGATTTCATGACTTATTCTATTGCCCGAGCTATATATACGCATGACCATGATTTACATGACTTACCCAACTCAGTCCTATGGAATGGGTACCATGACCGTGCCACATGAGGCACCTGTGTTCACGATCTTTTCCCGTGCAGAGTGATTCAAGCGGCGTCCATTTTCATGTTACCAGATTTATATTTCATGTTTGGCCCTTATTATTCGGGGGTATCGGGTGCATCCATAGTGTTCATGTTTACACGTTCATGGTGATTGGTTGGTGTGCTTCTACATCCCATCACATTGGAGGCTGATCCCTACCTACCCATATTATTATAAAGAGGTCACCCCTCTAATTTACATGTTGTGGCAGGCCTCTTCTGTACTTTATGCATGTATGCACGAATTATTATTATGGACGTGTATGTTTATATGAGCTCGGGGCATTTCCATTATTTATCTTATGTGTCATATGCTATCCATGATACGTTCATGACATTCTTTACTTCGTATTTACATTGCTTTTACTATGGTTATTTCCTATTTCATGGACGCAGTCTCCAGGTTTCCTCAGGACACTTTGATCTTTCGCTACTTTGTATTTACAGCAAGGAGTCAGACTGGAGTAAGACAATTGGTGTCGTATAGCACGTTCTATCGGAGCGTGTTGCTAAGCCGTTTTGGCTTTCTTCGTTCTTATTCGGCAGGGATCGTGAGGGAGAGTGGGCTGGGTGAGTGTGTTGAGTTGGGGAAATGGGACATTTTGTAGCGCCAGGTAGTGTTTCGCAGACTTAGTTGTGGTGCGAGACTATCGTGGACACTATGATGTCGTCTGTTGACTTTCGGGGACGGGAGGCAGGGGAGAGCAGATGGGGGTGCCGATTGGTTGAGGCGGCGGTCCACCGGGGACAAACACCACCCCTACGGCTAAATAGACAACCCAGAAAAAAACAGTAGCTTAAGACAAAGGCAGGAATAAAAAGAAGCGAGTAAAAAGCACAAGAGTAAAACCACAACAGAAGAAAAGCGCAAAAAAGAAAAGTGCCGACAAAATAGACAGACAAGGAAAACGAAAGAAAAGAAAAAAAAACCAGACAAAGAAGAAAAAAGAAACAAAAAGAAAAAAAAAAAAAAGAAAACAAAGAGACAGGGAAAAACGGGCAAAAAAGAAGAAAAGAATGAAAAGTAACCGACCGCGAGAAAAACAAAGGAACCCAAACAAAAAAGACAACCGGCCAGTAAAGCATTACAGAACACACACACCCAGAAGACGAACAAGGAAAACAAAAAAAAATAGCAAAAAAGGAAGAAATACAAAAAGAACGGGGCCCAAGCAAAAGCAAAACTAAAAAGAGGGGAAAGAGGACCAACAGGTGGCACAGAAAAAAACAGACACTCACACCATACAGAAAAAACAAAGAATGGACGGTGACAAGAAGAAACCAAAAGTAATAGAAGACGGAGAAAAATCATGAGGTAAAAACAACAAAACAGTAAACAAAAGTGACGAGAACAAAACACCAAGCACGGCAACCCACCCATGCCAGTGCAGGAGGAAACAAGGTCCAAAAACAACCAAAGACAACAAATAGAAAGTTACTAAAAATAGAAAGTTGCTAAAAATAGAAAGTTGCTAAAAATGGAAAGTAACCTTAATCATGAACAAGTAACTTATATATGTCCTTTAACATGTAGATCGCATTAAGCAGGAGTAGCTTCCATCTTCTTATCCATCTCTTTCGTTTTCTTTGCTGGACTTAAGGTACGGATATTCCGTCCTTTCAGTAAGGACATTCTTTCTTTCCATGATTCATCCCCAGAACTGCTATGCTTCCCCATTTTTATGTCTTTTGCCATGATCCCTTACATGTTGATTTCATGACTTATTCTATTGCCCGAGCTATATATACGCATGACCATGATTTACATGACTTACCACCTAGTCATGGAGGTACCATGACCGTGACACATGAGGCACCTGTGTCACGACTCTTTCGCGTTGAGAGTGATTTCACGCGGCGTCCCTTTTCATGTTACCAGATTATATTTCATGTTTGGCCATTATTATTCAGGGGCGTATGGGTGCATCCTAGTTTACATGTTTACACGTTCATGGTGATTGGTTGGTGTGTGCTCTACATCCCATCACATTGGAGCTGATCCCTCCACCCATATTATTATAAGAGGTCACCCCTCTATTACATGTTGAGGCAGCCCCTCTATTATATGCATGTATTCACGACATTATTATTATGACATGTATGATTATATGAGCTCGTGGGCATTCCTTATTATTTATGTTTATACTATCCATGATATCTCATGACATCTTTGACTTCACGTTACCATGTTTTACATGTTTATTTCCTATTCCTTCATGACGTATTCTCCAGGTTTCCTCATGACACTCATGATCTTTCCGCTGCTTTATACTTATTATCCAGGATTCATACTTATTACTTACATTGTTATTATATCCGTTCACTGAGCGTTATGCTCAGCCGTATTTCTTTCTCTTTCTTATACGGCAGGTATCTAGAGGGAGATTGGGCATGAGAGAGTGTGTGCTTAGGCAGTGACCTATTTAGCTTCCTTTCTTTATATCGCAGACACTTTGATGTGCTATACTATCTTGGACACATGTTTCGTCCTTTAGACTTCTTTTACATTATTCATGTTGATCTTATAATTGGGAGCCGATGTTTGATTCCGGCTTTCCACCTTGTCCTATGTTATCATTTATGACTTTATGCCTTTATTATGCTTTGATATGACACCATGATTATGACGTTTTGGCCTCTTTTCCGGAGTGGGTCGTTACAGCTTATTGTTAAGTGCTTATTGAAGGTTGAAATTTGCTTACTAAGCCTTAATATTGTTAGTTTGTCAACTGTTTTTATAAACCTTAGCTTATATCAGTCAAAATCAAGCTTAAAATGGTTTTTAGATTTTTAAAGGGGTGTTTGGGATAAGCAGCACTAACCCATGTTAGTTCTGATTGAGTCTATTTTGACCCAAAAAGTTCACTTTGTTAATCTCTTTTAAGGTAATTGGATCTGTTTTCAAAAAGGTTTTAAAGTTTAAATCTTAGTTTTGACTTTTTTTCTATCAAATGTTTGAATCTGTGGGTTTAAAATTTGTTCAAACTGCTTATATCTAAATTTATGCATGAAAGTTGTTTTGAGGTCTTGTTATTCTTCCATTTAGGTTCCTTATGCATTAGATAGAGCATAGACTAAGCCTGCATTTGTCATTTGTGGTTTTGGTATAAAACTGTCAAAGTATTTGTTTCAGTTTAAGGTTAAAAGTCACTTTTTAATCACAATTTTAGATTAGTTAAAGTTAGTTTTAGAGTCTAAAAATTAGAGCATAAATTCTTTGTAGTATAGCTTAATCTATTTGAGCTTATTTTGTAGTTTTTCTTTCATTTGCTTAGCTTAATTTAGGGCTGAAATTAGCCATTTCAAAACATTGAAAAAACAAAAAACATTAAACTGCCTTTTTTAAACTAGCTTTTTCTAACTCATTTTCTATGCTTATATGCTTTTATTTGGCTTATTTGAGTTTTTTATAGTCTAAACTTGATATTTTTTGAGCTTTTATGGTTTTAGTCATAGCTTGAGTAGCTTATTTATTAGCTTGAAAACTGCTAATTGGCCTTTTCTTTCCATTTTTCTTCAAGCTGTCTTAATGCTTTTTAAGTCATTTTCAGCTTATTTTAATTGCTTATTTTAAGTCATTTAAGCTCACTAGGTCTAGGGCTTGAACTGTTTTCAGCTTATTTAGTTTTGCATTTTCTTATTATGTCTTAAATCTTAGCTTGAAAGTAGTCATTAGTCTCTTAAGTGTTTTTTAGTCATCTGTTTTAATATCTTTTAAAGTGCTTTTTTAGATTCTTTTGTTTTCTTCTTTTTGTTCCTTAGTGCTTATTAGGTCTAGGTTAGGATCTATGTTTAGCTTATTAGGTTTCTAGCTGCTTATTTAGTCCTAAAAGTTCAAAACAGTTTAGCATAATCTCATTTAGTCTTAAATAAGCAAGCCGTCATTTTCAAATGCTTTTTCCTGGCTTTTTTTAAGTTTATGAAAAAGTTATTTTTTTAAAGAGCTTATTTTTGCTTTTTCTAACAGTTTTCAAAAAGAAATAAAAAAAAGTTTTACAAAAAGGTAAGGTCCAGGACTCGAACCTGTGACCTCCCTTTAACATCACCAACACCTTAACACACCACACCTATACCATCTACGCCCTTGGGTCTTTTCTGTTAGACCTTGGGGCCATTTGGTATTTAAGGGGTGTTTTCCCTTTTTGCCTTTCAGCCCCTTTGGGCTTATTTTTAGCTTATTCAAATAAGCTGTTGGACCCAATTTTTTTTTTTTAGGTTTAGATTTGTTCAAAGTGCTTTTCTTAATTTTTTCAGATTTTTATAAATTAGTTTAATATTTTTTATAATATTTTAAAATTAAATCTGTTTTTAATTCATAAAAAATTAAATAAAAGTCAAAAAAATATAATTCTTTTTTCTAAAATTATTTTTATCATTTAGGACTGTTAGAAATTAAATTTGCATTTTTAGGATTAAAATTTGATAAATTAGGTTTTTAAGACGCGTTTTTAGATTATCGTTAACGTTTTTAATTTAAATCTTTAATTGCATTTAATTGTTGCTTGCCTTTATTTGTTTTTTTGCATTTTGTTAGTAGAAATAGAATCCAAATCAAAATTTGATTATTCAAACACGCGATCACAAACTTAATCACGATTCTTAATTCACGCTTCGTTGGGACTACGACCCGAGAACTTTACTTTGGCTAAAAGTAAATTTTGTTAAAAACCTTATGGAATACTTACTCTTACTACTATTTGATATTCGGGATTTTAGGTATATATATATAGGCTATTAGACTCTTATCAGTTATTAGATATGTTTTGGGAATAATTAGATTAATCACTGCAACCTGGATAACCTACCTCCCAGATGATTTGGGACTGATTCGGAATCACAGGTAGTATAGGATAGACTGTATATGCACATTTAAGTCTATCGACCTTAGAAAGTACTAATGAAACCATAGTTTAACATTGCACAGGAATGCGTTGTCATAGCAATAGTAATGAAGTAACTAGGCTAGCATGTTTTCTCTCTTGATATCTTCAAAGCCTTTCAATGTCCAACATTTATTTTATTGTTATTTATTTACTTTAATTAAAATCAAACATGACTATTTTCAAACAGTGACAATTTCAAATTAAGACTAATAACTACTTAGCTCTTGGGACGACCTTAGATTTACCATAACTACACTACTCACGATCGGGTTCTCTGCCTGTTAGTGCGTTTGTAAGGTGAAACGAGTTTTATAAATTTAAAACTTGGTAAATAACTATTTTAAAAGAAAATACGCATCACGGTAAATAACGACTATTTAAATACTTATCGTGAAGTAAAACATACTCTAAGTGTTTAACGCGTGTGCCCCCAATAGGCTCACGTATTTTTAACGTATAACTTACAGAACCGACTAACATATTCCAACAGGATCAATAAAGTTTACTAATTATTTTGTCTTTTCTTATAATTATCAATTTTTTTAAACGGCGAGTTAGTAGTTAGTGATTCGAGCTCACAGTGACATCCAATTGGGCAGTATGCAAGCCTCAAACCTTTCTCCTTAGGGGATAAACCCCACTCCTACTTGTATTTATATTCGCCCCTGAAGGTCCATGGTGAGACTCGAACCTGAGACATGTCTAAGGATACCTCCCCAAGGTTACTCTTCGTGGCCAACTGAGTTAGCCCAGTTGATTCTTATAATTATCAATTAAATGTTTAATTTTGTTGTTTGTACAGAAGTGGTGAACAATAAGCACTAAGCAAATGAATAGTGTTAATCTCTATATTCTTCTTTTTTCAAATGTAAGTTTAACTCGGGAGAATCCAAGTTGGAGTGGTGTATAGGTCATATCGATAAATCTAATCGCACGTGAGTGAATACATCTTTGAAGCATTTCAAATTTTATAGTATTGTAATTATCAATTCATTTGAAATTTGTTGTGACTATGCAAGGGTTTTATGGAGTCTTTTATTCCTCGAGTTGATAGATCAAATTTCTTCCCCATCACCGTGGAGTTCAAGGCGGCATGTACCTACAACAATCTATTGCTGAAGGTATATATACGTTCCACTTCCAAACCCAGCTAAATAGGTGCTTTTGCTTCACCTTATTACTAATAAATTAAGCAAATTACAAATTATGTGGCTAAATATAGAAATGTGTACTGTGATTGATTTATCAATGTATATATGTTGCAGGTTAATGTGTTGCCACTGAAAAGAAGAGATGCTCCGCCAAAGTTCAGGCACTATAAAGAACCGATTGCCGGCGAGCAAGAGAAAGATTATCAGTTTTTGGGTTGATATTGTGAGGGTTTTCCTTGTTGAGCGATTGATTATTGATGGTAGCTTTGATGGGTAGGTTGTGAGGTACACTTATATGCCATGCTTGTCATGAGCATGATGCTAAACTTATGTTTTGGTAGCTTCTGATAGAACTGGTTGCGAAGAAGGATTATTAGATTTTAGGTTGATACTGTGGGGGTTTTCCTTGTTGAACGATTGATTATTAATGGTAGTTTTGATAGGTAGGTTGTGAGGTAAACATATATATCATGCTTGTCATGAGCATGATGCTAAACTTATGTTTTGGTAGCTTCTGGTATGTTTGAGATGTTTTGAAGTACCTAGACTAAAATTTGTCTGACTACTTTACTTTGACAAGTGATTTTACCATAAGATAGATGCTTTGATGAACAACAAGGCTTTTGGTTTATGTAACTTATTAACAATAGTTTTATTACCTTTTTGAAATTCTTGCTTCGTATTGCAGGGTAAAAGTATTTTTCATTTGTAAAAGGGGTCCTAAGGATTCTGATGCCCTGGGTGAGATATTCGAAAAATGCCCCCACTAAATGTTATAGAAAAATACGGGCATATAGACCCGATAAAACATGTTAAAACCACTCATATGAATCGACTCGATTAAACTTGAATTATAATTCAAATACATTTATGTAAATGGTCTATCCTTAAAACCAACAGATAAAAGATAATTACTTTGCCAAAAAAAGATTAGAGATAAGTATCTAAATTTTAAGTAGTAAGTAGGTAAGAAGAAGTTAATAGCATGAACTTGTCATTTTTAAAAAGTGTCGCATTGTTTATTAAAAATAAACAAAAAGTGTACAATTCGTGAAGTACAAAAAACATTGTCCATAAAAGTTGTTACGGTGCTCATGATTGTTTAATCGGTTGATTTCTTGAAGAGAAGGAGAAAAAGGGCCTTATCTTCAAAGTTGATTTTGAAAAGGCATATGATAGCATTAATTGGAGTTTCCTTTTGGGTATAAGGAATAAAATGGTGTTCGGGGTTAAATGGCATAAATGGGTGGAAGTGTGTCTTCAGTCTTCGCGTATGTCTACTCTTGCGAACGGTTCTCCAACTACCGAATTCGGGTTAGAGAGGGGTTTAAATAAGATCGTTAACGAAGCGGTAGAAAAAGGTATTTTTTGATGAGTTAAAGTAGGGGCTAATAATGTCTCGGTGTCTCATTTGCAATATGCCGACGACACTATTTTCTTTGGCGAACGAAATAAAGAGAACGCGAAGGCGCTTATGTGTATCTTAAAATATTTTGAAGAGGATTATGGGTTACAGGTAAATTATAACAAAAGTAAAATTTATGGTATTGGGGAAAATGAGGTGAAGTTGATGGACATGGCGGGTTGGATGGGTTGCGGGGTCGAGGACTTTCCTTTTATGTACTTGGGATTACTGATTGGTGAGAACATGCGGCAGATAAGTGCTTGGAATTTGGATGTAGAAAAATTCAAGAGTCGGTTGGACGATTGGAAAGGTAAAACGATGTCATTCCCCGAGGGGGAGTCTAACATTGATCAAAATGGTTCTAGGTGGCTTGGCATTGTATTACTTTTCGATGTTCCATGTGCCTTTGAGCGTGTTAAAACATCTTGAGAGAATCCGAAAAATTTTCTTTTAGGGTAGGGTTGGGGAGGTAAAAAAATTGTCTTGGGTCAATACGTGCTAAAAACTTGGCTCTATTAGGAAAATAGTAGGGGAGATTTTAGAGGGAGGGTGAAAGTTTATGAGTTAGGATTATTAGAAGCATTCATGGGGTTAGTGGCGGGTTTAACGATAATAAGGTTTTGGGTACGGGGGAAACGGTAGTGTAGTGTGGAGGGACATTTTTAGGATAGGAGATGAGATGGATGGAATGGGTTTTAAGTTTACATCGTCTTGTAGAGGTGTGTTAGGAGATGGGAATGATATTAGGTTTCGGACGGATAGATGGGTAGATGATAGTGTTAGCCCATATTATAGTATGCTTATGTTATGGGCTCAAGCCCAGTTCTAGATGTATCTATATGATTGTATTTATGTACCGTATCTTAGTGATAATGAGATACCAAACATTCCACCATTACATGGTATCAGCCAAACATATACGATCCACACGAAAAAAAAACCTAACCTCTTTGACACAGATCCATGCATTTAAAATTCCCGGTTAGTTATTTTATTTTTATTTATTTATTATGTTGGTGATTTGTTCTTCGGTCACAAATCCACACAAGTATTACGGTGTTGTTTTGATCCGTCTAAACTACACCTTAAAATATATATAATATAATAAATTATAAAAATATATAGTAAGAATAGTCTAAAAGCAGAATCAATGAAACCGAGAAGTAGTATAGAGTGTTCCCGGGTCGTTTATCCCCAACGAGGCTGGAATGGAAAATCGATACAATCGAAGATTTGAGTTTGAAGGAAGGAATTGATTTGAGAGATTGAAAAAGTCAAATTAGATAATAACAAACTAAAACGTTTAAGAAAAACCTAGAAATTACGAAATTAAACTAGAAAAACGGGAGCACGAATCCCTAATCCCGACAAAAAGGGGAAAAACCTAAAATCTTTAAAAATAAACCCTACAAAAATTTTTTCACTTCTAAACTACTTCTACGGAACAAATAATGACGAAATGAAAAAGACTAGGACCGAAAACAAGTTTTGTTGACCCAAAAACGAGTCCAAAACAAATTCCCAACCCGGACCCGTTCTTTAAAAATACAAAGTTGTAAAAATGACCCTACGAGATATTTTAATATTTTTCCTACACACTAGAGTGAATAAAAGAAAATTTTCTCTAAAAAAGCCAAATACTTTTTTGATAATTTTTGTATTTTTTATGAATTAAATAAACTTTTAACTAAATTAAATTATAAAAAATATTAAATGATTACGAAAAATTCTGAAAAATTCACTAAAAATACTTTACACCTTGATAGTCCTACGAAAAATAAGAAACACAAAACAGCTTAAGTAATAAGCCCGAAAATAAGCTATTTCAGCTTATAGGCTTATGGAGCAAAAAAATGACATAAGATCAATTGCCCTTGAGATCTTTAAAAAACGAAAATGACCAAGGCGCAGTGGTAGAGTGTGTGTGTAAAAGGGGGACTGTATCGCTTGGTCCCGGGTTCGAGTCTTGCTCACCCGGGCCAAGTGTCTTTCCCCTTTTTTTTTTCGAAAACTCAAAGAAGCAAAGTTGTTAAGCTCGTGGGGCTTAACAACTTTGTCTTCTACAACTTTTTGAGATAAGCCCTAAATAAGCTGAAAAATTAGCTTAAAGTTGGCAGAAATGCTTATAAGGCTTAAGAGGCTAGAAAATGCTAAGTCTTTTTAGACTTAGGGTCGAACTAAGCTAGGACTAAGGGCTAGATAAGCTAAAGGGGCTTAAACTAAACCTAGGTAAGCTAAAAGGCTCAAAGCTTAAGGCTAAATAAGCTGGGACAAAGGGCTTAATGACAGAAAGCTTAAAACAAGCTTAAAAGGCTAAAATGGCTTAAGTTTTGGACAAATAAGCTAGAAAAAGGTAAATAAGCTACACTATTATCTATGCTAACCTAAAAAGCTATTGAGAGCTAAAATGAGCTAATTTCATAAGCTAAATAAGCCTAAAGTGAAAAATAAGCAATCCCTAAGCCTAAGTCATTCAAAAACAATCAAATGGCAAGTTTGCTCTTAAAAATAAGCCAACAAACAAGCTTCTTAAAAGCTGAAATTTAGAGAGCTTATACAAGGGGTTATAAGCTCTCTAAATAAGCCAAGAAGCTTGGGCTTTAGAAGACAAAAAGCTAAGAAGGAGGGACTTAAAGTCTCCCCTTTGCACCAGGGGAGCCTTAAGGTTAGCCTCAAGGGCTTATTTGACAGCTTATAAAAAGCTGTCAAATAAGCTCTAAACAAAAAGTTAAGCTAAAACAGATGGAGTCCCCTAGCTTATGGACTTATGCACCAATTTTTAGCTTTTAAAAACCATAAACCCTTGCTGATTTTGTGTGATGAAAAAGGGTCTTTGCCTTTTTTAAAACTGCCACCAAAGGGGACTTGGGTGTTTTTGACTTAGCAAGTCAAAAGACAAAGGACTTATTACAGCCCTTTTTTAACACCACAAGTCACACCTTTTTGACACTTAAACTTTCACTCACAAGTGCTTATGGATATAAGCACTTGCGACCTTTTTAAAAGTCACAGATTAACAAGATGGTTTATAAAAACCTTGAAAAAACGAATTTGAAACTAAAAATCTTTTAAAAACAGCTTAAAACTAGCTTAAAACTTGAGCTTAAACCAACCTAATGGCCATAACCCAAACCAATACCATTTTGACCCATTTTATAAGTTATCCCAAACACCCCTTAATGTAAACTGTCACAAACTATTTGAGCTTAAAACTGATTTAAAAACTAATCTAGCTAAAACTTTTTATCTACTTCTACTTAAAATGACCTACTTAAGCTATTTTAAAACTAAAATGCTTAGCTTATGTCTAAAAATAAGCTAGTTACTTTACTAGGTTATTAGGCTTAATCATGACAGAAATGAAGACTATGAAAACTAGATGAATCTTAGCTACAAAAATTTGAAATAAATGCATATTAAAACTAACTAAACAAGTCTAGACAGTATTAAGCACAAAGTAAACAAAGGAAATAAGCTACTTGAATTAAGCTATGAATTTGTTAAAATGAAATATGGCAAGTTGAAACCTGAAGTTGTAGTCTCAGCACTAAGCCACTCTTGTAGAGTGAGTGGCTTTAGAAAAAAAAACAAACCTATTGGCTCCTTAGCCTCTAAACCTGAGCCAAAAGCTCAATAAGCTTTTAAGAGCTTATTAATCCTTGGTGCTTTCAAAATGAACTCAAATTCACTTAAGTAATCATGATCTTATTGTAGCTTGATTAAAATGAGTAAATGAATGACAATTATCAAATTTTAACTAAATTTGAGCTTATGAACAGGAATAAGCTCAAAAGAGCTTATTGAGAGCTTAATGAGTGAAAACGGCTTACTATTGAAAAACAAAGAACAAGTAAACTTGAAAACGGAATGTTATTACTTAAATAATGAAGTACAAGCTTAAATAACAAAGGTACAAGCGACTAAAGATGAATTTGAAATATTAAGAGAAAATGCTTAAAAATAATAAAAATTACAAGCTGAAAATTAAAAAAAACTGCTCCTAACTTTCTGTCTTCTTCTTCTTTTATAAGCTGCCAAGTCTCTTGTTGTGCTTCTTGTGTTTGTTTTGTGAGAGCAAGACCAAAAACCAATCTTGACCCTTCAATTTCATCAATAATCCATCATAGCCGTTGGATTTGTTATGGGGAAGTGTGGGATTGCCAAGTGGGATTAGGGGATTAGTGGAGGAGGGGGGAGAGGTTTGACCATGGGGTGGTTTGGGTTGCAGGGTAAAAGGGTTGAGGGTGAACCCGTGAGTGGGTTTTGGGTTTCAAAAATGGCGGGAAAAGGTGTTGGGGTGACAGGGTACAAGTTTACCCATTTGGCAAGGTTGGTCCTTGAGGGATATATGGTCGATTGCACAATTCGTCCTTGTGTTGTTATAACTTTTGGGGACTTGGCAAAACAAGTCCCCAAGAGTTATATAACTCTTTTCATGAACCGTCCTTGGGTGTACAAGTTAGGAGGGTTGGCAGAACTGCCCCTTGGGGTATAACTTTGCTTTAATGGCAGTTTGGCCCTTCTCTTCTTTTCTCCTCTTTTCTTCTTTAAATATAAGTTTAGGGATTTACAGTTTCAGTCCCTAAACTTATATTTCTTTGACTTTTGGCTTCGGGGTTGACTTGGGTTGACTTTGACTTTGACCCGTTGACTTTTCTGTTGACTTTTTGACTTGATTGACTTTTCGGCTTCGATTTGGCTTTGTCTTTCACAGTCTTTTCCATTCCGAGTCCGGTTTTGTCGTTTTGGCTTTGTTTTTCGTCCTTTTCTTAGTTATCCGTTCCTGCACAATACAATTAGCAAAACAAGCATATATTTGGCATTTTAAGTCCGTTTTTGGTTATTTTAGCTCGTTTTTAAAGGTAAAAGGTATGTGTAATTAAGCACATACCAGCCATATTAGCACATAATCTCACCAAATACCTTATTTCCATCTCCCTTCCCCCACTTGAGTTGTACTATGCCCTCATTGTACAAATTAACTTATAATAGAAAGGAGAGATAGAAATGTACGGGTTTATATGAACTACCCGTTAATAAATACGGAATCATCGCTAGTTGGACAAGGCGGAAATACTATCACTATACGACATATAAGCTGACTAATAAACACTTGCTTGCATGCTCTTATTTTATGCAAGACAAGGATACAATGAAATATAACCGTACAAACAAATATATATAAAAGTATCCCCCCACTTGAGATCAACTACCTTCAAACCCC